>NW_020868581.1:458724-478724 GCF_003789085.1 Penaeus vannamei
ATTCATTTATCTACCACTACTACTATCTCTGCCTCTAAATGTATCTCTTAGACTATTACTGTGTGATCACGTTATGTTTATTTTGCATCTATATTAACAAACTGCCGTCACAGTCAGATAAAAATATTAGTTTAAGCTTAATAGTTATTTTGATTTAATGACAAATTATAGAGATTATATTTCATGAAAGAAGCATTAAAATCTGAAAAAATACGTTCATAAAATAAGGAGGGAAAGTTTAAACTGGAGCAAATGGCAGAAATGTGGAGCTAACTGCACCTTTAACTTGAGAATTCTTAAGATCGTGAAGGTTGGTCTCCATCAATGGTTGGTTCCCGACTTTAGTCTATCTTGAAATAGAGGAGTGTAAAAAAAAAAACAATTACGGCCAAAAAAAAAGGAATTCCAGGCTGGTGTGACCGGTTATGTGTAGTCCTAGTGTTGTGAGAGGGTCGAGTTTTCTGTGGATGGCGCAGAGGGTTGGGTGAGGCTTATATTGTCTCTAGCAGATTTGTACTGGACACACAAATCTGAAATGTCTAGTTTGTGCTGTAATACGTGAGGGCTGATTGGCTATGCATGCGCACAATGATAGTTTTGTGTAAGGTTTAGAGAGGATGGGCTACAAGGAGACCGCACAGGAAGGAAATTATTTAATGAAGTGTGTATTTAGGATTTAATCAGAAATGTTGGTTAAACTAGTTACTTTTCTCGTTGTTTCCTTCAATATTTGTTTGACATGTCCAGTAAAAGCTTGCCCTAGAATCCTGGGGATAAAATAGTATTTTCAAGTCCAATTTTGCTATGGTTAGGCTGCAGTCCAGTCCTGTGCATTGCCAAGATAACCTGCCAGCTAGGATCACCTCAAGAACTTGCTTGATTTCTTTGACTCAGTCACAGGTGAAGGTTGGAGTGCAGTTGTCTCCATGTATTTGTATAATTTCAGAATTGTTGTTGTTTTTTTGTTGTTGTTGTTTTTTGTAGTAGCTTGCTGGCGGTAATAATGGTTATTGATCAGAAATCATATGCTTGTACCAGGACATATTTGACGCTGGAGGCTGGATTGTAGAATGAAATGGTTAAGATTGATCGAGCACTGTGTCGTGCTTGCCCTGTCACTATTTCTGCGTAACTTTTATTTATTTAGCAAGTCTTGTCATGGGACCAAGTCTGCTGCAGAAGTTCCATTTTTTTGCAAGATTCGTGTCTATAGTCGGATTTTTGCAACGCAGGAGACTAAATTGAGAAGAGTTTTCATTTTTTCCAGTCTACTAAAAGATGGATTACTACTCACTTTCA
This sequence comes from Penaeus vannamei, assembly GCF_003789085.1. NCBI lineage: Eukaryota > Metazoa > Arthropoda > Malacostraca > Decapoda > Penaeidae > Penaeus > Penaeus vannamei. The sequence goes on from NW_020868581.1 coordinate 460,024, forward strand.
GCTCTTCCACCTTGGTTGTCTATCTTTATTTTTCTAAAGAGTTGCATTGCATACCGTTAGGGTTATTTGGATTTGGACATTTCTCCAGACATGTTGACAGGCTGTGTGCTTCGAGAGTGACAGACGTGGAAAGCCTACGGACAGTCTGTAAATGAGGTGGCGCGGAGAATAGGAAGCTAAGTGAGCATAGTTTACCTGACGTCTATCAGTTCACAAGTATTGTATGTATTTCTCTTTGCTGTGTTTCATCAGTACTAAACTGGCAAGAGCATTTAAAGCTATTGATCTTACCTCTTCTGGTTCAGTGTTGCTCTTGGTTGCAGCGGTATTTTCAGTGAGTTGTAAGACTACAGCATCTCTCTTCCATGCTTCCTTCAGAGGCTGTATTGAAGAAAATATAGGAGCTATTTCTTTCTTTGTTAATTTAGTCCTCAGCCTCTCGATCATTAGCTAATTCAGTAAGTGGTAGAAATAGCAATCGTCCACTTTTATTTGCAAAGTGGATTTCCTCGTCTCCTCTGGATGCCTGGAAGGAATTCAGTGTGTTCTAATATCCCCCTTTGAGTGCTGAGATTTGCCGTCTAGAAGTAACTGGAATCATCCGTACTTTGAAAGCAGGTGAGGTGACTGATGTATATAGTGAAGTGACCACTGATTTGATGACTCGTTCCTGACTGCATAGCCACACTTGAAACACCACATTTTAGCGTGGGCAGTAGTGTTCATTCTCTGACGGTGACATGTTCACTGATTCTCTCTCTCTCTCTCTCTCTCTCTCTCTCTATCTATCTATCTATCTATCTCTCTCTCTCTCTCTCTCTCTCTCTCTCTCTCTCTCTCTCTCTCTCTCTCTCTCTCTTCTCTCTCTCTCTCTCTCTCTCTCTCTCTTCTCTCTCTCTCTCTTCTCTCCTCTCTCTCTCTCTCTCCTCTCTCTCCTCTCTCTCTCTCTCTTCTCTCTCTCTCACACACACACACACACACACCACACACACACACTCACAGGGAGGGCGTGAGGTAAGAGGACTGGACGGTGTCACATTACCCCGCGTTGGCCCTGCAGAGTCCCGAAAGCCTGGGGTTATGCCAAAGAAGGAGGGGAAAGTGAAGAGATAAGAAAGGAAAATGATGCTAAAGGAGAACAAAAAAGCGACTGAAACGAGCGAAGAAACTTAGCGGTCGTCAGATTGTCTCTCTCTCTCTCTCTCTCTCTCTCTCTCTCTCTCTCTCTCTCTCTCTCTCTCTCTCTCTCTCTCTCTCTCTCTCTCTCTCTCTCTCTCTCTCTCTCTCTCTCTCTCTCTCTCTCTCTCTCTCTCTCCCTCCCCTCCCTTCCCTCCTTCCCTTCCCTCCTTCCTCTCCCTCCTCCTTCCTTCCTCCCTTCCTCCCTTCCTCCCTTCCTCCCTTCCTCCCTTCCTCCCTCCCTCCTCCCTCCCTCCCTCCTCTCCAGCATTCTCTCTCCATCTATCTATCTCTATCTATACATCTCACTCTCTCTCTCTCCGTTGCCCTCCCCTTCTCTACGGATTCTGTCTTATGGCTTCCCTGAGTACGTGAACTCCAGCAAACTCCTAGAACCGCATGTCGTTTCTGTAATGCCGCCATCTATCTCCCTTCCTCTCCTCCTCTTCCTTTTTCTCTTTCTCTCCCTCCCTTCCTTTATTCACTCATTATTCATTCTCTTTGTGTCCTTCCCTCGCAACGCGTAGTCAACTTTTCAACATATTTTTCTCATTTTTTTTTCATTTCTTAATTAACGTTTTATGTTGCTGTTGTTTTTCTATTTCTTTTTTTTATGGGTCTCTCTGTTGTTTGTTTTGTTTGCCCGTCTTTGTTGTTTAATTTGCGTCATCTTTATAATTATCATCTTCACTATTATTTTGATCTTACGTTAAATCTTGTCTTTTTCTTTACCTTTGACCTTCTCTTTCTTCTAATCCTAATCCTCCTCTTCCTTCTCCTGCTGCTGCTCCTTCTCTTTGTCTTTGTTATCTTCTTCCTCCTCCTCCGATTCTTCTTCTTCTTGCTCCTCCTCCTACTCCTCCTTCTCATCCTACTCCTTTCTTCCCCTCCTCCTCTTCTTTCTCTTTCCTCTCCCTTTTCTATTTTTCCACCTTCTTTTCTTCCTCTTTTTTCTTTCTCCATTTGTCTATATATCTGCCTCCATCTTTCTCTATCTCTCTCTCTCTCCCTCCTCTCTCTCTCTCTCTCTCTCTCTCTCTCTCTCTCTCTCTCTCTCTCTCTCTCTCTCTCTCTCTCTCTCTCTCTCTCTCTCTCTCTCTCTCTCTCTCTCTTGCCATTGCCATAATTTAAAATTTTATTACCCCCCCCCCTCATCCCACGACCTTCCCTTGCTAACTGAAAGGATCAGATATCGGCTAATGCCCCCCCCCCCCCCCCCTACCACTCCTCGTTTCTCTCTAGTTTCTCTCTTTTTTTGTCTCCTCTCTCTCCTCTCTCTTCTTTTTCATCCCCTATCTTCTCCCTTCTTTCTCTTCCTATCTCTATTCCCCTTTTCCTTTCCCTTGTTTGTCATCCATTTCATCTCCCGTCTTTTTCCTCCTCCCTTTCCGCTACCTTCATTCTCCTCTCTTTTCTCTCCCTTCTTTCTCCTTCCTTTCCTCTCCCTTTTTTCTCTTCCCTCCCGCCCTCCATTTCTTCTCCCTTCCTTCTCCTCTCTCTCGCCCTCCCTTCCCTCTTCCGTCTTTCTCCTCTTTTCTTCTCCCTTTCTTTCTCCTCCCTCGTGTCCTCCATATGTCTTCCCTCTATCTCTCCCTCCCTTTCCTCTCCCTTTCTCTCTCCTCCCTCACCCTTCCCCTGGCCCTGGGATGGCCTTACTGCCCCAAGGTTCCCAGGCTTTTGTGGGCTTCTAACTCACCTGTTATTAAATCCTATAACTCAAGTCCTAAGCCTGTGTCGGAGTCTGCGGTACCAGCTGTGGCCTTCGTTGGCGTCTTTCTAGGCTTCTCGTGTGAAATAAGTGACGAATAAAGTCAGTCGATCATTATTTTCTGTTTTTGTTGTTTTTCGTTTGCATTTGTGTGTGTGCGTGTGTGTCTGTGCGTGTGTGTGTGTGTGTGTGTGGTGTGTGTGTGTGTGTGTGTGTGTGTGTGTGTGTGTGGTGTGTGTGTGTGTGTGTGTGTGTTGTGTGTGCGTGGTGTGTGTGTGTGTCTGTGTGTGTGTGTGTGTGTGTGTGTCTGTGCGTGCTTGCGTGTGTGTGTGTGTGTGTGTGTGTTGTGTGTGTGTGTGTGTGTGTGTGTGTGTGTGTGTGTGTGTGTGTGTGTGTGTGTGTGTGTGTGTGTGTGTGTGTGTGTGTATCCTTTGATTATGAACGTTACTGCTGTTAAGAGATGAGGATGATGCTACTCTCACTTATTTTACAACGTTGATGTAGCAAATTCTGTCACGGGATAATAACGATGTGTAAATGTCATTATCGAGCTGTTATGAATTAGCAATAACGGTGATGGCAATATTAGCGATATAGCTGTCGATACCAATTTGCTAATAGTAGATATGTATTATTGCAATAGTAATAATTGCTATCACGATCATTGTGATTATCCATGAAGATAGTTTTCAGTAGTATTAGTAGCATTGTCTTTGTTATTGTTATTTTTATCACTATATTATTGCTATTGTCATTAGTATCGTTTATGCTTAAGTTGTTTTTGCTCTTGTTGTCATTGTCGTATTTCTTGTCACTTTCTTGTTAATATCACAATTATCATTATCAATATCAAAACAATCATTATTGCTATTCCATCATTATAGCTATCACTGCAGTTATTTTTGTTTGATTAACCATAGCATCATGCTGCCATTATCAATAACACTTTTTTGTCATTATTGTTATTATTATCATCATCATCCTTATAATGATGGTCTTCCTTATTACCTTTATCGCTAGTGTTATTGTCGCTGATAATTCTCCCTCATTATCAATATCATTTGCTAATAGCATTATCATAATTAGTATCAGTATCTGCCTAAGTATTAGTAGTAGTACTAGCATCAGCACGAGCTCTAATAATTATCATTAGCATTATTATCAATAATATCATCATTATCATTATTATTTGTAGCATCCATTGGTCACGAGTGATCATGGATCTGCGCTTTCAAGTCATGATTTGTAGAGAAGCGCTGAAACACGGCCTAAAGTGCTGTATAAGTCAATACGCGAGTGACCCTTAGTGCCTCTCTCTTTACCAATCGAGACAGAGCCTTCTAACCACAACCTCTGCTCATCACTGCTGTGCTGCAAGGACCATGCAGGTGCTGCCGGAACGAAGATGAAGCACTCCTGTTCCGGGTTAAGTTCGATATATTATTATTTTATTATATTATTATTACTATACTATTATTATTATCTATTTATTATTATTATTATTACTATTACTATTACTATTACTATTACTATTACTGTTACTATTATTATTATTATTATCATTATTATTATTATTATTATTATTATGCTCAGTATTACCTGCTACTGTTGTCATTATTGTCATCATTATTGCTATCACTATTATTGTTATGTGTTATCATTATCGCTTTTATCACTGTTATCATTATCATTACTATTGCTATTATGATTATTATCATTATTATCGTTAATGATATCATTATTATCCTCACCATTATCATCATTATCATCGTCGCCGTCGTCATTATCGCCATCTTCATAATTATTATTATTTTCATCGTAGTGACCGTCAACATCATCATTATGATTATCATTACTATCTTTATCACCATTAAGAGTATTACTCTAGTGTTGCCTTGTTAAATCTGGGTCGTAATTACCGTAGAGTTTAGCCAGCACGTGCTCCACTATGGCCCCTAATTATACGAACAAACTGTCTTTTTTAACAACGGCCTGTTGTAATGAGCCCCGTAGGTTAACGAGGGTAACTTTACATCTTTTCCCCTTTTTGAAAGTGGTCACCTTGGAGCTCCTGAAAGCCCGACAAGATTTAAATAAGGTACGACTGCTAACCTTCAGACGCCAAAGTCATTTTTTACGACAGCCTAAACTTTTTACTTTAGTTTCTATACACGTTTGAAAGATTTGTTTTTTTATATCGATTCATCGTAAAAAAAAATGATAATAATGAAAATAAAAAGATAAAAGAAAGAATTTTATACGAAGCTATTCAGAAATCGTAAAAGTGGAAAATGATAAAGGATTTAGGTTCGGATCCTCTTAAGAAAGAACAGGCGGTGATTAGAATCCAATTTAAGAGCTTAACGAGACTCGTGAACGAAGGGGATTCCTATCTTTATCGGCGAAAGAGAGAGAATATGTATGGCGTAGATAACCCGGGGGGAGGGGGGGGTATATCGATATGGGAGAGGAAAAGAACGAACGAAAATAAGTTTGATATCATCCTGATTGAGGGAAAAAACATGAGGAAAACGTTAAAAGTTTGGATTCCCCCAAAGATATTAATGATAATCATAATAATGTTAATGATAAAATAATAATAGAAAAAATAACGAAAATAATGATAACAATGATAATTGAAATAATCACGAAAATGGATAAGAAAAATTATAATAAAACAAAATAATAATGCTAATAAAAATAATATGATTATAATAAAACAATAACGATAATAAATACGCAAGTGATAATATTCTAAAATACATCACATACAAAGATAGACACAAGAAAATAGCTGAAAACAGTAATGGCTTTCGAAATTCGCATCCGTCGCTAATCTCACTCATCTCAATCCTACTGAGAATCCAGGACCAAATCTTAGGTTCCGATCAAACAGTGGAAACGAATTCGCAACAGGATTGGAAACTGCATTTTAGGGAAATGGATGCCGACAGTTTTTTTTTTTTTTTTTTTTTTTTTTTTTTTTTCTTTCTTCTTTTCTTTCTTTTCTTGTTTTTTCCTCTTTGTTTCTTTTCTTCTTTTTTCCCTTCTCTTCTTTTCTTCTTCCTTTTCCTCTTTTCTTCTTTTTCTTCTTTTTCTTTCTTTCTTTTCGGATTTTTGTCATTATTATCATCATTGTTATTATTGTTTTTATTATCGTTATCATAATCATTGCTAATATAATTATCTCTCTCTCTCTCTCTCTCTCTCTCTCTCTCTCTCTCTCTCTCTCTCTCTCTCTCTCTCTCTCTCTCTCTCGTCTCTCTCTCTCTCTCTCTCTCTCTCTCTTCTCTCTTCTTCTCTCTCTCTCTCTTCTCTCTATCTCTTCTCTCTCTTCTCTATCTATCTATCTCTATCTATATCTATCTATCTATCTATCTATCTCTATCCTCTCTCTCTCTCTCTCTCTCTCTCTCTCTCTCTCTCTCTCTCTCTCTCTCTTCTCTCTCTTCTCTCTCTCTCTCTCTCTCTCTCTCTCTCTCTCTCTCTCTCTCTCTCTCTCCCGTGTCACTAATTCTGGTACTACGCGGAGCTGTCGCATAATTTGAGCTCCCCCCCCCCTCCCCCCCATGTGTGTGGTCCAGAAGTATAGTGAGGAAGTTTGTTTACTTAGTTCATGTGGTGAACCCGTACTGTATGTGTGCGCTGGTGTGTGTGAGAGAGAGTTTATGATGACGTGCGTTAAGATGCTGTCACACTTTTCCTCATTTTTTTACAATTTTCTGATTCCCCCCCCCCCCCCCCATTTTTAGCGAATTGCCGATTTTCCATTTTTTTCTTTTTTTTGTTTGTTTTTTTTTTTGTCAATTGTCGATTTTCCAGTCAGACGATAATGATCGTTTCCGTCTGAAAACCTTTCCGTCAACTTTTTCAGCCAAGCATAGTCACACCAAGAGCTATATTCGAGAATGTTTGTATTCATGTTAAATAAAAAGTGTAAAAAAATTGACGGAAAAAGTGCTAGATGACAGCGCCTTTAGTGTATGTGTGTGTGTTCTGCCGCGTGTGTTTCGGAATACTATGCTTGAGGATGTCTCTACGCACGAGTCTACGATAAACAAGTTAAGATTTTGGCACAGTGCATAGTATCTCTTCATGCGATACTCCTTTTGGGTCTTGCTGCAATATTTTCTCAAAATGGTTTGTTGTTTGTTTTGAAGTAAAAATTTGAATGCGTTGCACAGATTATTTTTGTCCTCTTATCCTCGACGCTACGTTATTCACTTACAATACCTAAAGAATTAACTTATTGGATTACTGGAGAGTGGGCAATCAGGCTATTAGAAAATTGTACATCTCTGTTCGATTGTGTATGTGTGAAAACTGGTTGGTATATATATATATATATATATATATATATATATATATATATATATATATATATATATATATATTATATATATATATATATATATATTTTTTTTTTTTTTTTTTTTTTTTTTTTTTTTTTTTCTTTTTTTTTTCTTTTTTTTTTTTTCTTTTTTTTTTTTCTTTTCTTTCTTTTTTTTTTCTTTCTTTCTTTTTTAATTTCTCTTTTTCACTTTATGCTTGTGTAGACTGGATGAATAATTGGATTCTTCCTTTTCTTAGAAATAGTTGATGTTGAAAGTGAGAGGGTTAACTTCGTATACTTTCACGTAGGTTGACAGAAGAAGCGCCTTATATACAAAGCTGCGCTGCGGTGTTGTCCGAAGACCGAATAAAAACAGCGAAACAGTGTGAAAGACTCGCCGGGACACATTGGATGTTTATCACTCGACTCATGCTTTCTCTAAATTTAATGACATGATTGATACCTTTTCGCAAGCCAGAATCAATGCATTATCAGTTGTTGATATGAAGTTGTTCTGCGCTTAATCACTTGGGTATTCCAAAGAATTAGATGCATTTAACATGTGAACTGATAAAAGTATATCTAGTTTTTGTTTTCATTATTTCTGTTATCATTTTTCCCCTTTTTTGTATTTTTCCTTTCGGTAATTTCTTTCTCCTTATCTTCGCTATCTTTGCCCTCTTTCCTTCCATGTGCAGTTCCTCTTTCTTTTCCATACATTTAGAAACGTCCTTTTTCGCCATTCCTGTTTCCGCATCTTCGCCGTCTTCCCATCATCCTTCTTTTCTTATATTTTCCTTCCCCTTTTCTCCATTTGTCCTTCCTTGTCATTTCTTGTCGCTACCATTCTTTCCGTTTCGCTTCCTTCTTTCATTCTCCGTCGCTCTGCATGTCCGAACCAGACACAGCGAGGAACATTTAGCGGTCTTTAAACTCGGAGACCAAACGTTTCCCGTAGATGAAGCCTCGCCAGACTGGGTCAGCGGCGGAGGCTTTGGGAGAAGATTTGTTTTCTTCGCAAAGAAGCTTTTTCGCTTTTGTCTTCTGTGATCCTTACATTTTCTCTTTGCTTTTCTATATCGCGCGCGCGTGTGTATGTGTGTGTGCGTGTTATATATATATATATATATATATATATATATATATAATATATATATATATATATATATATATATATATATATATATATATATAATATCTATATATATATATATATATATATATATAATATATATATCTATATATATATATATATATATATATATATATATATATATATATATATATATATATATATATATATATATATATGTATGTATGTATGTATGTATATATATGATTAATATCATTCTGATGACTATAATGATAATGATATTGATAACCATAATGGAGACGATAATAGTAATATGATAACGAAAATACTAACAATAAGTTTCTGTGGAACTTACGTCACATGATAAAATACCCACTTTCTTATACTTTCCTGTTTTCTTTCTTGTGTTCCTTCCTTCCTTTCTTCTCTCCTCCTTCGTTCTCGCAAAACCGCCCATTTCACAGCAAGATTAATATTTAGATAATTTTTTTGAAATTGCAGCAGTCTTTTAAGCTTGACACTTATAAGGATTCAGAAATTGCAAGTGTTTGTCTGTATGTCTACTTATTTTCCCTGTTGCTTTACTTCGGTGTTTAGTGCATTGTTCTTTTCGTGACCATGCGTGGTGCGTGTAACAGAATTTCAATAAACAAATATATGTTTAACGATGCACACATACACAAGCACACACACACGTATAAAGGCCCTTTACGAATCTATGAGAATCCTATTCCAGCTCTATCGTCATCATTATCATCTCTATTATTGTTATTATTATCATTGTTGTTATATTGTTTATTATTCTATGAGCATCATCATTATTATTGTAACTGTTATTTTTATAATGATTAATACTTTTGCTATCATTATCATTATTATCATTATCAGTATTATTGTTACAATAATTATTATTATTATCATTATTATTATCATTATCATTATTATCATTATCAATTATATTTACCTCCACCAAGAATGTGTTTTTTAGCGTTGGTTAGTTAGTTGGTTAGCAGTGTAACTCAAAAAGCTGTGAACAGATTTTCATGTCTTAGCTCAACTTAGATGTAATTACATTGTGGTGGTGATCCGGATCAAAATCTGGATCCAGGATTTTTTCAAAGGATTCATTAGCATGAGAAAAACACGGACGTCACCAGTGTCCTTGAGAAAGAGGTGATTTTAATGTAATTCTTCAAGTGTGAATATTTTTATTGCATCAGTCACCCTATTGCCTTGGCGGAGGTATGCGCTCTCTGAGTGCTTCTAGCTATTATTATCATCATTATTGTTATCATATTATTACTATCATTGTTTTTATTAACATCATCATTACTATTACTGCTGCTGTTATCATTATCTTCTTCGAGGCAAGTACACAGCAATAAAGTAGTTAGACTGTTAGTTTATGCAGGAGGGGAAGGGGGCTTAAGGAAGAACGGTGGAAGGGAGAGGGAAGGAGCTTAAAGAGAAATGGAGGTGGTTAAGGGAGAAGGAAGAGGGGGTTCAGAAAAGGAGAGTGGGGAGGGAGGGAAGGGGGTAAGGGAGAGCAGGAGGTTAAAGAGGAGGAGGAGGAAAGAGGCAGACGTACAGTTTAAAGTGGGAAGGGGGGGTATGAATTTATGGAAGATTAGGGAGTGAAAGGGGATGGCAGAGTTGTAGAGATAAAGGGAGAGGAAAAGGAAAAGATAGAGAGGTAAAAGGGAGGATGAGTTATCACTAGTTATCATTATAATCATTATGTTTACTATTGTCATTATCATTATTATCATTATTGTTATTGTTATTATTATTATCATTATCAATCTTATCATTATCATCATCATCATCATTACCATTAGTATTATCATCATAATCATTAGTATTAGTATTGTTATCACTGGTATCATTATCATTATTATCATTGTTATTACTGTTATCATTGACATTATCAAAGTAACTATCATTATCATCATTATTTCTTTTATGGAAGGGTATAACTTAAAACCAACATTTCCAAAGCAAGAGAAGTTTTAACCAGTATGGACTATATCTTTATCAGAAATACATGTATACAGGCAATTCTGCTGAAGAAATAGTCGAAATCGGTTAAATACATCCCTTTCGTTGTGAAAATATACATTCTCATGCATACCTTTGGCGCAACACTGTTCATATCATCATAATCATTATTATTAGTAGTAGCTGCAGTAGTAGTAGTAGTAGTTGCAAAGCAGCAGCAGCAGCAGCAGCAGCAGCAGCAGTAGTAGTAGTAGTAGCAGCAGAAGTAGCAGTAGTAGTATCAGTAATAGTAGTAGTAGTGATTCTCTTAAATGATTTAGAGAGCAATGGTGATAAATCAGATGATCTTGTGTATATGTTTGGACATCAGCTAAAACATTACAAGCATTCCCATGCAGCAAAACTCTTTCTTGTATCAGTAGCAAAACAAGTTTTGCACTCTGGAAAGCCCCCCCCCAAAAAAAAAAAATAAAAAAAAAAAAAATAGAACGGATAAACGTCACTTTACCTGAATTTATAAAAGACAATACTTGTTATCCTGGGAGCGTGTAACATATTTTTCGAAATGCACTTTCACGTAATCTCCTTAACATTCAGACTGACGTATCATTTTTTCATATATCTTTTTCCATCTATAAATAACTTAGAAATGAATGATCAAGTTTGTTTTTATTGTAAACTTCATAAAGCATCATTTCGCTCATTTTTAAAGACCTCTATACCTGAACTTCTTCAGCCACGACTCAAAGACTGCAGCACTGCCAAGTTCTTGAAGTTTCAGAGTTTCCTTTGACCATCTAAGCCGGTGAAAGATGCGCCTTACGTTATTTTTAGACACTTTTTTGGTCGTTCACCTTGTTTGAAAATTATATGATGCACTGACCAGTAATTTGACATTAATGGGCGTTCTCACCCATGTCCAAGGCGGTAAGTTACCGTTCACGCTTACCGTGGTCACCACCGCGTCATTTTCAACATAATGCGACGTTTGCGGTCCACAGTGTAAAGAGTCTTATTATAAACACATTGTGAAATACATATTTGCTGGATTGTATTTTTTGTAACATCTCATATACGCTTGTCCAGAATAACCTGATAAACTTTAATATCAAAGTAAAAAATACAATAATCTAAAACAGAATTTCTTTCTTAAAAGGGGGAATATTCATCCATTCGCAGTACGTATTATATAAAGGGTATGCTTGCAGAGGAAATATAGAACAGAGTTATATATTTTGAGCATATTCACTGGTATTCAAAATATGCTACATACTGTATATAGCCGCATCAAAGGGAATGTATAAATATATACAGTCAAGGATGTACAGTACGACCATGCAAAGGAATAACTGAAAGATGATATGGTATTAGCAAGAGTAATGGTAACACTGACAAAATTTAATTCCTGTGCCACAGTGTGTGTGCTATAAAATATTATGAATGTTGTGCCGCCATTCTTAATTCTGAATTACAGCCCTTGGCAATTTATCTGCATCCATATTTAATGACGCTGTAGCAGGGTACAGAATGCCATCTACTTTATACAACCATACTTAACATTATCTACAGCATGATGATTAAAAATATGACACATTCATAGCGAAGTGTGGTTGTCATAAATTGCAGGCCGGGTTTGGATAAGCTGCGCATTGTGGTGCACAACTGTACTGTACATCTACGTTAAACATAACTGTTGGGAAAGGAATACTTACAAGAAAGTATCAATACAGCATTTACTAAGCTACAATTCTGAGGATGAGTTTTACACGGGTATCCAGTACAAAGAAGTTCAGACAATGAAAATAAACATTCTACGACATCCTGGGAGGAAAATACGATAAAGATAGTAACACGCTGCCGCAGTTATAAAAGACACTGCGGTTTTATCCGTAGAAGCCAGACAGTAACAAAACTTTATTTTCTTGCAGTAAGAGGGATTTCCTCTCCATGTGTGAAACTTACGTGTCTGATATTCTTTTCGGTGACTTTGCTCTGTCCGTTTTCTCTTCCGTTAATGAACACGACTCCCGACTGCGGTTCCAAAGTTCTCGCTCGGTGTCCGTGGATATGCCCTGCAGATTCGGCATCAACGTGACGGAACATAACCACGTTAGAGCCGTTTGATTGCTCATTTGCAACTCATTGTCGAAAGCAGATGTTTTGCTGGCGGGAACCTGATGTTATTCGAATTTAATTTCTGAAACGTTTTATCCGGATTACGTAACGATTTTTTCTCTCTGTGTTTCTTCTTTTATGAGTTTTATTTTCCGTTTTTTCTTCTGTATTCTTTACTCTCTTATCTCCTCCTTTCGCCTTGAATCCTCCTATTCTAAGTTTTCTGTAGGTCTCAGTTTTGCGCGGGTGACTAACATAAAGAAAGAGAGATGAAAAGACAGACTGATGGAGATGGGGGAGACTTGAAAGGGAAGAAAGAACAGCAAAAGAAGAGGGGAGACAAAGCAAAAAGATAGCGATAAAGAACGAGGAAGAGAGGCAGAGACTGAAAGTGAAAGAGGGTAACGGACCTAGAGCAAATTCGAGAAATGTCCACCCGTTCATAACAAGAGCTTTCTTAAAAACAAAAGCGCATCGCATCCGTTGCCTAGAAATAAAATGCATTGCGTCCATTGTCTAGAAACAAAATCGCGTCTGTGGCCTACAAACAAAAGCGCATCCCATCCATGGCCTATAAACAAAAGCGCATTGTCTCTGTGGCCTACAAACAAAAGCGCAACGCCTCCGTGGCCTACAAACAAAAGTGCATCGCCTCCAAGGCTTACAAAACAAAAGCGTAACGCCTCCAAGCGCCTTACAAACAAAAGCGCAACGCCTCCGTGGCCTACAAACAAAAGCGCATCGCGCCTACTAACAAAAGCGCAGCCTACAAACAAAAGCGCATCGCCTCCGTGGGCGCATCGCCTCCGTGGCCTACAAAACAAAGCGCAACGCCTCCGTGGCCTAACAAAAGCGCATCGCCTCCGTGGCCTACAAACAAAAGCGCATCGCCTCCGTGCAAAAGCGCATCGCCTCCGTGGCCTACAAACAAAAGCGCAACGCCTCCGTGGCCTACAAACAAAAGCGCATCGCCTCCGTGGCCTACAAACAAAAGCGCATCGCCTCCGCCTACAAACAAAAGCGCATCGCCTCCGTGGCCTACAAACAAAAGCGCAATAAACAAAAGCGCATCGCCTCCGTGCCTACAAACAAAGCGCATCGCCTCCCAAACAAAAAGCGCATACAAACAAAAGCGCATCGCCTCCGTGGCCTACAAACAAAAGCGGCCTACAAACAAAAGCGCATCGCCTCCGTGGCCTAAAACAAAAGCGCATCGCCTCCGTGGCCTACAAACAAAAGCGCATCGCCTCCGTGGCCTACAAACAAAAGCGCATCGCCTCCGTGGCCTACAAACAAAAGCGCATCGCCTCCGTGTCTACAAACAAAGCGCATCGCCTCCGTGGCCTACAAACAAAAGCGCATCGCCTCCGTGCCTACAAACAAAAGCGCATCGCCTCCGTGCCTACAAACAAAAGCGCATCGCCTCCGTGGCCTACAAACAAAAGCGCAGCCTCCGCCTACAAACAAAATCGCCTCCGTGGCCTACAAACAAAAGCGCATCGCCTCCGTGGCCTACAAACAAAAGCGCAACTAAACAAAAGCGCATCGCCTCCGTGCCTACAAACAAAAGCGCATCGCCTCCGTGGCCTACAAACAAAAGCGCATTCGCCTCCGTGGCCTACAAACAAAAGCGCATCGCCTCCGTGGCCTACAAACAAAAGCGCGCCTCCGGCAAAGCGCAGCCTACAAAACAAAGCGCATCGCCTCCGTGGCCTACAAACAAAAAGCGCATCGCCTCCGGCCTACAAACAAAAGCGCATCGCCTCCGTGGCCTACAAACAAAAGCGCATCGCCTCCGTGCCTACAAACAAAAGCGCATCGCCTCCGTGGCCTACAAACAAAAGCGCATCGCCTCCGTGGCCTACAAACAAAAGCGCATCGCCTCCGTGGCCTACAAACAAAAAGCGCATCGCCTCCGTGGCCTACAAACAAAAGCGCATCGCCTCCGTGGCCTACAAACAAAAAGCGCAACAAAAGCGCAGCCTCATCGCCTCCGTGGCCTACAAACAAAAGCGCATTCGCCTCCGGGCCTACAAACAAAAGCGCATCGCCTCCGTGCCTACAAACAAAAGCGCATCGCCTCCGTGGCCTACAAACAAAAGCGCAACGCCTCCGTGCAAAAGCGCATCGCCTCCGTGGCCTACAAACAAAAGCGCAACGCCTCCGTCAAAGCGCGCCTCCGTACAAACAAAAGCGCATCGCCTCCGTGCCTACAAACAAAAGCGCATCGCCTCCGTGGCCACAAACAAAAGCGCAGGTCAACGCCTCCGTGGCCTACAATCAAAAGTGCAACGCTTCCATGGCCTGCAAACAAAAGCACATCGCCTCCGTGCCATAGAAACAAAAGCGCAATGCCTCCAAGACTTACAAAACAAAAGCGTAAACGCTCGTCCGCGCGCTGGCGTCTCAGTCACTCAAAGGCCGTGGTTGGTTGTTTTCCTTTGTCTCTGAAGCCTTTGAAGTCCCCCCCCCCCCCCACCCCCCATCCCTTAGGTTCGCAAGTAGAGAATTAATAAAAAGAATCGCGAGACCCTTTGAAGCGAGAAAAGCACTCTCGGCGGCTTATATTTTTAGAATTAAATCTACTAACGAAATCTTTTATTCCCCCGAGCGGATTAAGTTTCCGTCCAAATCAGATTTTTTTATGAAATAGAGCGGATCTCAGCATAAGAGGCACTGCATATGAGAATATTTGCACGCTATTGTTTATGTGCGCACACACACACGCACACACACACACATACACATATATATGTGTGTGTATGTGTAGATATGCATATAAATAACACACACACACACACACACACACACACACACACACACACACACACACACACACACACACACACACACACACACACACACCACACACATATATATATATATATATATATATATATATATATATATATATATATATATATATATATATATATATATATATATATCGCTTAAACCCCTTATTGTTTGAAGACTCTTCTATCTTGTAAGTTTTAATATTTGAAACAAAGAGTACTTTTATCGTGAGTTATTGCGTTTCTAATATGATGGCTTCCAGGGATTTTCCTTGTTTACATTTAAGAGGTGAGTGTATAATAAAATCAGCTTACCGCATATAACACCTTTGAATATTCATAAATACGGACATGCATATACACAGAAATAAATGCAAATCTGTCTATCTGTCAGATACCTATCAGACAGATATGTATTTATTTGTGTATATGCATGTTCGTATTTATGAATATTCATATTTTAAAATCCATATGTCTATCTGTCTGATAGGTATTCATTTATTTATATATCTATACGGTAGATATCCATGTCTAGACTGATAGACGCATTTATTTCTGTGTATATGCGCGGCTGTATGATGAATATGCCTTGGGCCGGGCCTCGCACAATTTTAATAAACCGGCCGATAATCAAGGTTTTTTAATATACCATAGTTTATTCATGTATTTTAGTATTCCACATATCAGTATTTTTTTTCCAATCAGTGTCAACCTTATTGCACAGCCTCCTTCCCAAAGACATGTACAAAAGATTGGAGAGCAAGGTAGAAGTCTGTGAGACCCGACGGTTGGCGAATAATGTGATATCTGAACAATAGATGGCGTTGTGTACGCGATGTGTTGTCTGTTTGTTTACTGTTGTGAAACGTCACTTATTTAGAAATGATAGGAAAGGGTTGTTGTTGTTTTTTGTATGTTTTATATATCCGATTTTGTTTTAATTGTAGGCCTCCTTCCATTAATCATTGATGATGATTTGAAATAGAAAAAAAATGTTTTACATAAATGTTTGTATATCCTTGATTTAATGACAAATAAATCTTTGAAAAAAAACATACTAAAGAATGGAATAATCATATAGTTCTATGTAAATTTCTATATATACGAAATAAGTATTTGATGTATATATTTCAGATCGCTTATAGAAAAAAAAAACATTGCAAGGCTTCAATTGAAACGAAAGCTTTCAAACTAAAAGAAAAATTTAAAATCTATATAAATTTATAGCACCCATACCCCCCCCCCCCCCCAAGGTTCTCCTTTCATAGTTACATATATAAACAATAGATGGAGTTTTGGCTTTGCATTTTTTTAACGGTGTGATACGTGCTTTCCTATCATTCATATACAGTCTTTGCTCCTTACAAAACATCTTTTTAGTTATCCGAAGTTTTTAAAAAATCATCCCTTTTATAGAGATTAAAGGCAATATGTAAACAAACATGTTTACCTTCAAACAATCGTTATTCAGAAAAGTGTAACATAAAAAGATATATAATCTTAGAGCCTATTAGAAAAGTAAAACAAAGATAAATGATAAAAATAGATTTACACGAAGGATCCCTCTTCCTTGTCCCGAGGCCCACCGACGCGAATACAGGAATATGTTCATAAAACCTTTTGCTCAAGGTTTGTCGGCGTGGAGGGACTCTTCTTTCAGCGATTTCCTGATTGGGTTCATTATTCAGGATGATGCGGCCAACGGAGCATGCGGCGAGAGGGACGAGGCGACCGTCCTTGCCCATTGATATGCAGGGACCAGTATTCGATTTCTTTCGTCCTCCGTGCAGTGTATATATATATATATATTATATATATATATATATATATATATATATATATATATATATATATATATATATATATATATGTAAATATATATACATATATTATACATATATACATATATATATATATATATATATATATATATATATATATATATATATATATATATATATGTATATATATGTATCTGTGTGTGTGTGTGTGTGTGTATAAGTATTTACATATATACATACATATATATATATATATATATATAATATATATATAATATACATATATATACATATATATATATACATATCTATACACACGTACATATATACAGTATACACACACACACACACACACACACACACACACACACACACACACACACACAACATATATATATATATTATATATATATATATATATATATATATATATATATATATATATATATATATACGTGTGTGTGTGTGTGTGTGTGTGTGTGTGTGTGTGTGATATATATTATATATATATATATATATATATATATATATATATATATATATATATATATATATATATATATAATATACATACATATATATGTATATATGTATGTATGCATATGTATACGCATATTATGTGTGTGTGTGTGTGTGTTTATTGATTTATACATACACACATATATACACACTTACACATATACAAATTTATATATATTATATATATATACATATATATATATATATATATATGTATATATATATATATATATATATATTATTCATAGACATACATACACACACACACACACACACACACACACACACACACACACACACACACACATATACATATATATATATATATTATATATATATATATATATATATATATATATATATATATATATATATATATATATATATACATATATATATATATATATATATATATATATATATATATAAGCATATACATATATACATAAATATATACACATACATAAATAGATGAATATACATGTTTATCTATACACACACACACACACATATATATATGTGTGTGTGTGTGTGTGTGTGTGATGCCAGTACAGTCAGATGCTATTCTCCACTTTTCTTCAGCTGCTTGTGTGTGTGTGTGTGTGTGTGTGTGTGTGTGTGTGTGTGACTTTTGAGCGTCCTAGTTGCACCCATACCATAAGATGGCATCATCTCGAGGACCCTCGGAGATGTGAAAAAACTATCAAATATGAGGATTTTTTTTCCAGTTGCACGCTATCTATAACTAAAGGTCTTCCTTTCTTTAGCATATAATTATTTTGCATCTAGTTAAAGCATCCTATACTCCTGTTACATATGCATTTAAATATTCAAGTAGGCTTATAACAGTTGGATTTGTTTGGGAAGCAACAATATCAACTGGAAATCTGCGCCTGAAATTATTAATTTTGTGGAAGAAAGCAGATCCAGGGGTGGAGGTCCACCTTGACCTCAGGCCAAATGGGTTCTTTTTTATTGTTAGATGAGGATGGCTCTAGTAGCATTAGCGTCGTCCTTTGTATCGGAGTCTGAAACTATGCAATCCGAAAAGAGGTCACGTGGTCAGATATCATTCTCAGACAAGTCACTGAGGTCCTCTATAAGCGAAGTGTCTCACCGTCATCAGCAATAGCACTGTGATGTTAATATCTAAAAATAAAATAGTAATAATAGAAATAATGTT
>NW_020868581.1:493724-496224 GCF_003789085.1 Penaeus vannamei
ACTAAATAAACTATCATTTCTATATAAGCTTAATATCACCACCAGTTTGATTTCTTCTTTTACAATTTTACAGTGAATATGCTTTAATGTCAAGTTACCTTTGCTCTCATTACTATTGTCTATCGTGATATATAAATGTAATGCTATAAAAATAATTATCAAATCTAGCTTCCTTACTGGGTTATAAAAATTTCCTGGTCATAGCTAAAGACTATTATCTATCTATCTATCTATCTATTTATCTATCTATATATATATATATATATATATATATATATATATATATATATATATACACACACCACACACACACACACACACACACACATACACACACACACACACACACACACACACTTTATGTGAAACTGAAATGAGGTTCTAATATATTATGGAATTACGAATTAAGGAGCTCAGAATGACCTGAGCTTTCTGATCAGGTTAAAAGGGTGAAAATGGCATGATATCAACTCAATGATAAGAAGTAAACATACCTGCCAGGACCTCGTCAGGTTGGATTTCCAAAACCCACGGGCCATTAGGGGGATCATTCACAGGGCGCCCGTTGCTGTCGAACTCCTTGTGGACCCACGTGGCTCCGTTCATGTGACTGAGGGTCCAGCCAGCAGCGCCGTCGTTGAAAGTGTAGACGAGAGGGCCGCCTGGGGTCTCTGTTGTGCTCGGCTGATTTGTTGGCTCTTCAGTTGGGGCATCTGTTTCTGGTTCTGTTGGGCCCTCAGTTGGGCCTTCAGTCTCAGGTTCTGTCGGGCCTTCAGTTTTTGGTCTTCGGTTCTTCGTCGGGTTGGTCCTTCGGTTGGCCTTCGGTTGGGTTCGGTCCTTCGGCCTTCGGTTGGGCCTTCGGTTGGTCCTTCGGTTGGTCCTTCGGTTGGGCCTTCGGTAGGAGCATCAGTCTCTGGTTCTGTCGGGCCTTCAGTTGGTCCTTCGGTTGGGCCTTCAGTTGGTCCTTCGGTTGGGCCTTCAGTTGGTCCTTCGGTTGGGCCTTCGGTAGGAGCATCAGTCTCTGGTTCTGTTGGGCCATCGGTTGGTCCTTCAGTTGGTCCTTCAGTCTCTGGTTCTGTTGGGCCTTCGGTTGGGCCTTCGGTTGGTCCTTCGGTTGGCCTTCGTTGGGTTCGGTTGGTCCAAGTTGGTTCAAGTTGGTCCTTCGGTTGGGCCGTCAGTTGGTCCTTCAGTCTCAGGTTCTGTTGGGCCTTCGGTTGGGCCTTCAGTAGGAGCATCAGTCTCTGGTTCTGTTGGGCCATCAGTTGGTCCTTCAGTCTCTGGTTCTGTTGGTCCTTCAGTTGGTCCTTCGGTTGGGCCTTCGGTAGGAGCATCAGTCTCAGGTTCTGTTGGGCCTTCGGTTGGTCCTTCAGTTGGTCCTTCAGTTTCAGGTTCTGTTGGTGTATCAGTCACCGCCTCTGTTGTGACTTCAGTTGGAGCTTCTGTCCCTGGTGTTGTTGGTTCCTCCGTCGGACTCACCGTTTGGTCGCCGTTTACATGAACAACAATCTGGTCCAAAGCACATCCAAGAAGATCTTCTCCAGGCACCGAATCATAGCCATTGAAACAAAATACCTCCACCTGGTGAAAGTAATGAGATGTAATTATTATTGTCATGCAGCTATTATGTAATATGTTAAGGAAAATCATAAAGAATATGATATAGTTAAGTCTAAGGTGAATTAACCATTTTCTTTGGTCACGTTGAATACGTTTTCGGTCTTTTGCATTCATAAATGCTTATATAATCTATTGTTGTAATCTGTGTAAATGTGAACGGTTTCATAATCATTTGCGAAAAAGTAAAATTAGTTAATATGAAAGGCATTAGTAATTGCCATATTGGCGTAAACAAAGTCTACTTAATTTTGATTTGAACGTTTGCAGGTTGTCAGTGGATCATGGCGGCCTGGGTTGAAAGTAAGATTTGTATATCATTTTATATTGCTTGAATTTACTCCAGTTTCACTTGTCGTGCGTAAGCAGTACTGCAGCAAAATAGTTGAAAGTCTCAGTGATATTTTCATAATACATGTATGGCTATTGTTTTGACATTTATTTTATGAAATGGAATTTAAACATGATTACGTGTCCTGGCAAAGTCTAACAACATTATTGCGATTTTCATTACATCTTTATTCATTTTATGTATACTTTTTTTCATATTTTTATATTTGCATGATTTATAAGGAGGTTGTGTGTTATATTTAATAGTATGACATTAAATCTATAATTGTTAGCATGTTTCTTGCGTTTACCTATCTACTGAAATTGTGCAATTTCTTAAAAATGATGTTAGACACGTTACCCATCGAAATACCAGTGGTGCTTTAGATCATACTCCTTTGGGTATACCCTAGACTTAGCTGACCCAGAGGTCAACTCAGTATGAGGCTATTCATCTGAATATTTTTAATGACATTAGCAGTTTGTAGGAGATATTACTGGCAACATCAGAAGTAATTGATGTTAGTATTAAGATATGTTTTTTATTATGATTGTT
>NW_020868581.1:506224-516224 GCF_003789085.1 Penaeus vannamei
CGCAGTTATGGCTGCGAATGTTTGGTAAAAAAAGATCATATATTGAAACAACATAAATGTGTGTGTGTGTATAGAATATACACATTACATATAATATATATATATAATATATATAATATATATATATATACATATATATATATATATATATATATATATATATATATATATACATATATATATGAGGGAGGCGCACGACAACCTTCCCGACCCTGTAGTTCAAGTGTGAAACAGTCGATACAGCTCAAGAATCGATTGGTGAACGACCGAGAGCAAGACAGAATTTCATCTCGCAGGAGACGTTGGAAAATGCTTATCGAGCAGCTCGTGTGACCGGGGATCGGGATTTGCATCATTTTCAGGTGCGCAGGATTCAGTCACTGTTGCGAAGGGACAAGGAACAGTATCAGGAGTCTTGCAGAGGAGGTAGAAGGCTAGAAGTAAATGACCTTCGGCATGCCTACCAAGCTCTCAGAAAGCTAACCTTCAAGCCCTCTTCAGAGCTGACTGTTCGCTCAGTAAGTGGCCAGATCGTTCAGATCCTGTTGCGGGCCGGGAGCGTTTGCCTGAGTATTTTGAGCAGTTGTACCTGGTTGATCCACCAAGTTAACCTGAATGCGGGGAGTGCCGAGATTCCGTTGCCGGACCCATCCAACAGTAAGGATCCCCCCTCCCAACCTGAAGTTTGGGGGCGATCTCCAAACTGAGGAGTAGTAAAGTACTGGCAAGGCTGGTGGTGAACCTATGGCACAGAGGCTGCATGTTGTCCTGGCTGCCATCTGGCGGTCTGATACCGTTCTCCCTGACCTGTTGAGGGGCGTGGTCATCCCTCTCTGGAAGGGGAAAGGGGATCGATGGGACTGCAGCAATCACCAAGGAATCACTCAGGAGATCCTGAGATTGAGAGGAATTCCAAAAAGGATTATTGGATTAATAGCAGTCCTGTATACTGGTATTGAAATTGCTGTAATGTGTGGTGGGGGCCTGTCGATCTTCATTCCAGTTATTCAGGAGTGAGGTAAGGCTGTGTCCTTGCACCAACACTTTTCAACACTTGCATGGACTGGATACTGGGAAAAGCTACAGTTCAAAGTCATTGTGGAGGAATTCTAGGCAATATCAAAGTTACTGACCTTGACTTTGCTGATGATGTTGCTATTCTGTCTGTGTCTTTGGAAACCTTAGTGGTGGCTCTATATACATTTAGCAATGAACAGAAGCCCTTGGGTCTAGAGGTTTCTTAGACCAAGACCAAGATCCAGTACTTTGAGGACTGGTGGAACCTGTTCAGTCGGTACGTGCTTGCGGCGTAAGTATGTAAACAGAGAGCTTTACATACCTAGTGTAGCTCATAATCTGGGCTGTCAGACTAGGAAGTCAGTAGACAGATTGGCCTGGCAGCAGGAGTCAAGAACTCTCTCGACAAGAGTATTTGGAGAATCGCCTTCAAGGCCCTGATAATGCCAGTTTTACTATATGGTAGTGAAACCTGGACGTTATCCTGTGCCATGGAGTTTCATTTTGATGCCTTTTGTAAAAGGTCCTTCCACCGGATCATGGGCTATTGCTGGCAGGACCACAGTTGCACCATGAGACAAGCACAGGACCTATTACTTGCACAATCCGCGATATTCAACTAAAGCTACATGGAAACCTGGCTCACTTCCCACAGGATGATAATCCCTACCAGGTTGTCTCTGTATGAGACAGCCCTGGAAGGAACTCATAGCATGAGCAGATCGATCAAATCTGTGGTGAGGAGCTTGAGATGGGCAAGTCCCTGTTTGATGGCTCGCCATGAGGGATCCTTGTAGGTGGAAACAAAGGGTGGAGGCAGCGATGTGCCCGGTCAGCATTAGCTCCCAATGATAATCACACACACACACATACATACCCACGCACACACGCACATACATACCCACGCACACACACATACATACCCACACACACACACATACATACCCACGCACACACACACACATACATACCACGCACACACACACACATACATACACACACACACACACACACACACACACACACACACACACACACACACACACATATATATATATATATA
Source organism: Penaeus vannamei (assembly GCF_003789085.1). Lineage (NCBI taxonomy): Eukaryota > Metazoa > Arthropoda > Malacostraca > Decapoda > Penaeidae > Penaeus > Penaeus vannamei. Next base: position 508,305 of record NW_020868581.1, read on the forward strand.
TATATATATATATATATATATATATATATATACATATACATGTATGTGTATGTGTGTGTATGCATGTATATATATATATATATAATATATATATATATATATATATATATATATATATATATATATGTGTGTGTGTGTGTGTGGTGTGTGTGTGTGTGTGTGTGTGTAATGTGTGTGTGTATTATATATATATATATATATATATATATATATATATATATTATATATATATATATATATATATATATATCTTATTCATATATATATATATATATATATATATATATATATATATATATATATATATATATATATATATATATATATATACATTAGAAATGGAACAAATGTATATATTCCTTTTGTTTGACATTCCCGAATTCGAATCGAATATCATAATTCAATCCACATTCCTCAGTTCAAGTACCGGTTGTATACAATATCGTAATGCAGTAAATAAGTTGCATCGTTGCTCTACAATATTCATGGATATTTTGATTTCTATTTCCTTCATTTAATTGATTTTGAACATAATTATAAGAGTGTAGCCATAAGAACCATAATGACTGAAATCAAATCTACTCAGCTTCAGTGGTTCTCTTCCCTGCTTTCGGTCCACGACTGATGAGAGCGAGGAGGCCGGAGCAGGGGGCCCGGGGGGGGGGGGGGGACTCCGCTTTGCTTTTACCCTTCTGTTGCGTAAATTGGACCTCTTTCTTTATTCTTAGGAATTATGAAACTATTCGTTAATTCGTAAAACATCTCTAACACATACACACACACATACAAACACATACATATATATATATATAATTATATATATATTATATATATATATATATATATATATATATATATATATATATATATCATTTAGTTATCTATATATAAAACGTAGTATAACCAATTTTCATGGTGCGTAGCATATTGCACTTATTCTAGTGTACTAGGTACAGTAATTGCATGTTTACAACCACGCTCTATAATTTCTACCCAACAATGTTTAGGTTCTTATTGAAATTCTACATTATTTTCAACTGCAGCACCAAAATAATTCTATATTACATTCTAATAACTACGGTATAGTAGTGTTTATTCCGGTAACTTCTATATTATCTGCATTTAGATTCCAAGCCTATTTTTTTTTATATTCTTATATCTACTGACATATAACTCTTACATGAGTTGCTGAGTATCAAGATTTCAATCGTTCTGTTGATCCAAACACATAAACTTTTATAAAGAAAACTAGTTTCCACTTTCTGTGAGTAGAAGTAGTAGAAGCTGATGTAGAGGGTTTCGTACAGCAGCTGAATTTTTTCTGGAATCCTTTAAGTACATGCTATTTTAAACTTGTGGGATCGAATGCTCTATATATAACACCGCAGCAGGAAAGTTTCTAGAACTACCTATTTCTTATGGTGAGGATTTATTACACCGCTGGCATGTATAGGGTCTCTGCTGAGTTTTGGGTCAATTCTACTTTTTATGAATTTTGTTGTAATAGTACATGTTTAAGGTTTCTTTTCCAGAAGCTGACTTTGTGGGGAATGCTGCTTGATATCAGTTTTCAGAGATTTCATTATTGAATGCTTTGCTGCAGATGCCAGATTCATTGTGTAAGGGATAATTGTTGCATTGTTCTGTTTGCATTAGCTAGATGCTTTGTTCTCAGATCGTGATTAATGTTCAACTATTGTAAAAACTTATTTGTTTCCTGACAAAAGGGATCATTTGTTTTATTTCAAGATTCAATGTTCAAGATGGTTTTCTAAGAATTTTCCAATCTCTGGAGCTATATTTGATAATGCTCTGGACTTTCGCTTCTGTTCTGGTTATCTTTCTTGGTAATTACCTCCGCCAAGGAGGCTATGTTAGTTTGTTGGTTCGCACTATTACAGAATTATTAACAGAAAATTTCACCAGAGGTGTGCCTTAGTCCAATTTAGATGCCATTAAATTTTGGTGAGATCCGGGCTCTGGAGTTTTTAATTATTTTATGTTATCCTTATTGTCTTGGCAATAGGGGTAACTATTATCATTATAATTATAAGTAATGCGAGATTGGGAAAACATTTTTGCGCTTGAATTATCATTATCTGAGTGCTTCTAGTTTCCATGTGTTTCTTTTGCATATCTTTTTACCTTATATCTTAGAAACTATAATTCTACTGCCTTCCTGAGGCTTCATATGTTTTAGCTTTTGCGCTTTTCTGGTTTCCTTTCGATTTTAGTAATACTTTGTTTTGATCTTTACAACATTCTGATTTGTATTTCGTTAAGGCATTTGCAAGGAAAACAACTGAAGTTCTCCTGTGACAGGTCCAAGCACTATGCAACAACTATCGATTAGCCAGACTTATGACTCTCAAGATGTCTCCGGAAATTAGCGAAGAACAATTCGGTTTCTGGAAAGGATACGGTACAAAAAACTTTTTTACGTGAATGCTGAGTTAAAGAGCAATTGTAATGCATAAGAAGTATGCGATCTCCATTGATTATGAAAAAGCCTTTGCCAAACATCAAGAAATAGTATATCCTAAAGCTCTGAGAATTGACGGCAAAGACATCAGGCTTTTAACCAATATTGGAATCAAGTGTCTGCCATTTCAGTAAACAGAGATCTGACTGACTGGATTCAAAGAAGACGAGGTGTCCGACAAGGCTGTGTCCTGGCGCCTGATCTTTTCTCACTATTCCGAGATGATAATTTGCAGAATTGAAACCAGAACATCATTTTTGAACATGAAATAAGATATGCAGACGACACGTCCCTTTATATAAAAAGAAAAATTACCAAAGATCGAAAGAGAAATGTAGGTCATTGGTCGTCTATGTCAGCTGATACCTTTAAGTTCTTTTTTTATTTCATTGTCATTGTCATACAAATTTTATGCTAGAAATCAGCAAAGAATATAGATTTTACTCTCATAAAATTTTCATACCTAAATTCTATAATCTTATACCAATGAAAACTATAATATATTGAAAGTGATCCAAAATTGCAGAATTTTGAATTTTACAGTAGCATGAGTGACGTACAATGGAATCTATTATTTTGAGCTAATCTGAATTTAGCTGCATCATTGTATTTTCTCAAAAGATACATCTAAGGGAACACAGGTTTTCATTATCATTTCATAAATAGCTCATGCTACAGCAAAACAAATATAGTACAAGAAATCAGCAAAATATATTTTTTTTCTCATTCATACAAGAATCATTCCAAACTTCTGTAAAATCTTATACCTGGGTGTAAATAACGTGGCCTGTATGTTTAGTCAATATTATTAGAGAGAAAATACGATCAATATACTACATAATTATTTGCGACAGATTGCACTGCATTCCTATTAATTCTCATGTTTATTTCTGTAACTATGCTTTGTGTGTGTGTGTGTGTGTGTGTTGCTTATGTTCACTATATATTCTGCTCTAAGAAAAGACACTTCATAGATTTGAGGGTATTTAGGAATTGCGAGGTTCCACAGAAAGCTTTGACGCTTCAACAACGGTCATCACCACTTTTTCATTGATGATGTTTTTTGCTGTAATTATGCATCTTAGGTGTTATTTCAGCACATTAGATTATTTCCCCAAATAAACTTTTTTTATATATATCTAAGGGGATTTATGAATATGAAATAAGAGCCTGTTGCAAAGTGTTCATTCAAAAGATTTGTATATGTCAGGTTTGGTCAATAATGAACGTATTTATCTTCGCATTAGTAGAATATTAAAGTATATACCATTAATACACTATTTTGAGTTAATATAAATTATTTTGATATGTTTATACCATATGTACGCGTTTTTGAATTAATATGAAAACGTTTTGACCTATTTGATATTTTTGTGTGGCCCACCGCCTTAGACAAACGTTTTGAGGATACGCCCAGAAAACGTTTCAGACAAAATTTGAGATGATTTTTCTGATTAATTTTACTCTCAGAATTGTCAGAGGATGTTCGCGGATAACGGTCTAGTTGTTTATGCATCTATACCCATGTCTACATAGAGCGATATAAACAAATGCATGTGTGTGTGTGTGTGTGTGTGTGTGTGTAGTGTGTGCGTGTGTGTTTCTGTCCGTGTGCACGTGTACCTTGGTCATGGCGATTTGCCAACTCAGGGTGCAGTCTGACCACGCCCTCTTCCGCCGCGATCGGGACATAGGTCACCGAATAGAGTGACCGGAAGGATGTACAGTGAACCCTCGTTTTTCGCGGGGGTTCCGTTCCAAACAGAACCCGTGAGAGGCGAAATCCGTGAAGTAGTAACCTTTATTTGTTTTACAATTATTATACAATGAAATACTCTACAATACATTGAAACCAAAGAACAAAACCTTTTTACAGGCCCAAGCATTTGTTTTAACAATAAAAGTACTGTATAAACGTTTTTTTTACAAATAACTACTGTACTGTAAAATAATAATTTTAATCATCAATACGAACTGAAAGCTTCATGGTTCTACAGAAAATTTGCAAACTTGAATTTGGCAAGCTGTTTTACGTACATGTAATTAAACCGTAACGTTATTGACACACAGGTAGAGAAGAAGCGGAGAGACTGTTTAGCCAATCAGAATGCAGAACACAATGCACAATGCGAATCCGTGAAGCAGCGAGAACGTGAAAGGTGAACCGCGTTATAGCGAGGGTTCACTGTATTACCTTCCCCTCCGTTGACCTCCGCATCCCCCGATTACCGGCCTCCTCTCTCGTCGACAAGCGGCCTAATCCCACCCTGATCAGCGTCCCTGTCAGTGCTTCCCATTTTGATAATGATGAAAATTGCATCAGTAATGATAAATGATATTGATAAGAATAGATAATAATGATGATTTTAATAATAAATAATGATGATGATGATGGGATGATGATGATGATGATGATGTGATGATGATAATGATAATGATAATGATAATGATAATGATGATGATATGGTAATGATTATGTGATAATAATAGTATGATAATGAAAATATAATAATAATATGTAATATAATTAATATAATGATAAAATAATAATAATAATGGATAACAATAATAATAATGATATCAATAAAAATAAGAATAATATAATAATAATGATAATAATATAATAATAATAATAATAATAACATAAAGATGATAATGATAATGATTACCGGCCTCCTCTCTCGCCAACAAGCGGCCTAATCCAGCCTAATCAGCGTCCCTCACCCTGCTTCCTCACGCCAGCCAAATCCCATCGACATGACCTAATCTCCCTCTACTTCGGTGACCTTGTTCTCGCCAGTTCTCTTCTTCTTCTTTTCTTCCCTTCTTCAATCCCTTTTCTCTGTCTCCTCACAATTCATGATTTTGGGGGATATTGAAGATTGTTAGTGTTAGAGAGTTAGCAGTTTCTTTGGTTTGTAATTTTTTTTTTTTCTGTCATAATTTACATTTAAGGTGTGTGATTTTGTAAAAACCTTTTTTATGAATTATATATTTATCCATTTAATGTTTCGTTTCATACACACATATGCCACCAACATATATATAAATGTACATATATATATACATGTACATGTACACACGTAGATACATATACGTGTACACACGTTGATATATATGTGTACACACGTAGATATATATACGTGCATACATGTAAATACATATACGTGTACACACGTATATGTATGCACACGTATGCATATATGTATACATACGTAGATGCATATATGTGTACACACATAGATACATATATGTTACATACGTGTGATACATATGTATCTACGTGTGTATACATATATGTATCTACGTGTGTACACATATATGTATCTACGTGTGCACACATATATGTATCTACGTGTACACGTATGTATCTACGTGTGTACACGTATATGTATTATACGTGTGTACACGTATATGTATCTACGCGTGTACACGTATATGTATCTACGTGTGTACGTACATGTATATACATGAAAAGACGTATATACATATTCGTTTATACAGATTTATACATATATACATATGTGTATATAATATATATATATATATATATATTCATATATATATATATATATATATATATGTATATATATACATATATATATATATATATATACATATATGTATATTTATATATATATGTATTATATTTATTTCATTATACACAGATAGATACATAATATATATACACACAAACAAACAATACATACATATATAACATGCATATACACACCATACATATGCATATACACAGACATACATATGCATATAACACACATAATCTATTTGTTCACACATATATGCGCATGTACATACATAAGCCTATACTCCAATGTGAAAACTGTCTGAGTCTATTCTCAAATGACTTAGGACTTCTGCGACCCTGTCTTACATTTGAGACAGAGTTGAGACAAAAGTTGAGAATATACTTTTCTTCAGCAAAGGCCATGTTCACATTTTATCGATTTGTTTTTGTTTTTGTTTTTCTTGTGTAATTATTGATTTGCGTGTGTTGTGCCAGCACAATAGAGCATTTCGTCAAAGAAAACTCATGTTTGCAAACATTCTTATGTATTAATAAATGTGAAATAACTAAATAAGAGCCGACGAACGATGTAAACAAACGACGGACCTTTTTCCTCAGACACTTCAGAAATTGTCTCAAATTTAGTCTCAGAATTGTCTGAGACCTTCCGTGAATACGGGCCCAGTGTGTGTGCGCACGCGCGTGCATATATATAAATAGATATATACGTACACATATTTACAAATCTGATTTCTGAATTGCGTTGTTTTTATGTATATACCCCTCCCCAATGAGATAATAATGATAATATGAATAATAATGATAATAGTAATAATAAATAAGTAATAATAACAATGATGAGAAATATCAATAATAATGAGGTCAAAGTTCGCCTGACTGGATGTCACAGCGGTACACGAAGAGGAAGTTCTTGCTGTCAGAAGGCTATGAGGCATTCGGGGATGGATCCAGGTCGGCTCGGCGCTTCAGAAGCCAACGTACACTGTCCACGTTGCCCATACACCAACATGTGACCGAGACAAAGCAGTTATTTTTTGCTTTTTCTCTTTAATTTAAAAGCACAAGACCAAAGGACTCTGAATGACACTCGCAAAACATCTCCGAAGTCAATTAAGTTGGTAGTGTCTGTTGGGATTTCCTCGACGCCCTCCAGGAGGACCTTGTTGGTGGCCACCGAGTTGTGGGGTTGCCGCCCAGGGAGCCTTCTGAAGGGCGAGATTCAAAGGAAATTTACCCTAATGTCGGCTGTTTCGTTTAAGATTGTGTTGTGGTTATGCCCGTTTCTTGCTTATCCCAGTTATACGATTTCTACTGTTGGATATAAGAATAGCCACGGCGGAAGAACACTCTGCAAGGACCATGATGCGCCATGATAGCAGGTGGACCATGGGGAAGAGTAACATTTGCCAGCTGCTTAGTCGAGTCGAGTACTTATCTTCTTACGTCATCTCCCTCATCTTGACATCACGTAAAATCCCCATGATGTATGCATGCTTCTTGCTGCTGTTATCTCTCTGTTAGTTTGTTCGAAATCATGAAAGAATACGAAGGCCTTACCTACGTGCTGTCATTGTGAATAAAGAAAGAACACGGACTCTCATACAGGGCCGGAATTGAATATAAATATTTACATATTCAGACAGATGATTTAGCCTTGAAATGTAGGCCTAAGCTTACTCGCTGGCACCGCCATGTCACGGTGACAGTTCAGTAAACGCGAAGAAGAGAACTCGCTGACGGTTACTTGCCTTAAACTAGGAAACTTTTTGGTACCGTTATTGATCTCTCTCTCTCTCTCTCTCTCTCCTCTCTCTCTCTCCTCTCTCTCTCTCTCTCTTCTCTCTCTCTCTCTCTCTCTCTCTCTCTCTCTCTCTCTCTCTCTCTCTCTCTC
>NW_020868581.1:521224-523724 GCF_003789085.1 Penaeus vannamei
CGGAAAAGTTCCTCCTCGAGATTCAGTCCGACTGCAATCGGTATGAAATGGAGCAGCTTCAGCAAGGACGGAGATAAACATCAGTATTGGCGTTTCCATTATTCGAATATCGCTCTCACGGATCGCTGATAATCCGCTACCCAGATTTCCTGCCAATTCCGCAAGAGATTACCAAATAATATCGCGTTGTTACGAGGCCAACTTGGAGGCGGGACATCATACGTTTGACCAAAGTGTATATAAAGACGCATTTGCACTCCGATCGTCACACCAACACGTAGGGTCGAGGAAGCCGAGTAACCGACCGAGGCGCTTCCCGAGTGTCGCCTTCGCTTCGTAGAGTAGCTGTGATAGACATTCAAATGAGAACCGGAGTGATTTTTCTTAATCATTGCAAGGTTTATCTAGTACGACGCAAACCTTTCTTCTTTTTTGTTTTCCGTTTTTTTTTATGATTGAGAGAGTGCAAAGTTAATAGTCCCTAAATTTCAATCATTTTTCCCCGCCGCGTCAACAACATAGTTGGCGCAGAATTTACATATTTCATTTAAGTTTTAAAGTCCCTTGGTATGATATATGATTCAAAGCCTTACGGTTATAACATTGATTTACATTGGAAATATATTCGCATCCTTTTAGACCTTAACTGACTCAATTAACTGAAGTCAAAGGCTATTTCCACCTATAATTTGAGTCAAAACGTGATGACGAGCTACAACCTATCTAGATTCAGCTCGATCCGAACGTTGTATTAATCCCTCTGACGTCACCGCCGCACCAAAGGTCATTTTACTGTTATATAAAAATACGCCATGACAGCGATGCAGTGCTCCATGAGGATAAAAATTATTCATAGTTAATTCTTACAATATTCACTCTCTTTCTTGTGCACACAGACACAGACACACAAACAACACCACACACAAAGAAAAAAAAAACACACAAAATATAATATATATATATATATATATATATATATATATATATATATTATATATATATATATGAATGTGTGTGTGTTGTGTGTGTGTGTGTGTGCGTGTGTGTGTGTGTGTGTAGGTGTACGTATGATGTATGCATACATGCATGTATGTATGTTGTAGGTGCTGTCTGTCTACATTGTATATATACATTTGTAGGAGTGATATATGCATAAATATACACATAATCTGACACCAAAGTTATTTTAAACATGTGAAATGTAAAAAAAAAAAAATACATACCGGAACTAGAAAAGGAATAAAACAAGAATGGAAGTAGGCCCTAAAAGGAGCCAGGTTTGGCCCACAAATCATTTCACAAGTTTCAGATAAAGTCTTATAAATCATGGAAGCTCTAAACAGTTTTATAAGAGAATCAATACATTGTGGTTATTTACGAACTCACATACAACAATGCTGGTGTGTGGTGTGTTATGAATATATATATACTTATATATGTGTGCTGTGGTGTTGGCGTATACATATATGTCGCGCTAACTGAGTATGCTTTCCCGAAAATCCGCATCAGATGATGTGGTATTGACAATAAAAGGTTATGATGTCGAGATAGATATCTTATTACCCGTTTACACGATGAAGCAAGACGTTCATCACAGTATAGCAACAAACATAGCGAACTGCTTCATTTTTTTCCATCATGATTTATAAACGAAAAGGGTAATTTTGGGTCCATATTATGATACATCTTTCCATAAACCATCAGAAACCCCCGATATTGAAAATCAACACCCAGAGATAGCGTACTTTATAACCTTATATCAGCAGCTTTAACAATCTTGGGTAGTGTAGGAAATAAAAACGTACAAGGAGATATAGCTCTACTAGTAATTAAAAAAAAAAATAAAAATCGAACTCTTTACTGGTGATACAATGAGATTCGATTCTCTTCTAGAGGTATAAGGTCTAACGCTCTATTGGCAAAACAATGAGATCCCCATATGTTACATTACTGACCCGACATATTACACAAACGTAGTCAAGTTGGATTCCGACACATCATCTTTTTGAACGACAAACGAAAAATAGATAAATAAAATATGATAGAAAAGAGCGATGGGGATGAATACAAAAGTAGAAAAAAAAATCTATTTAAGTTGTTTAGGACATCCAGGTCACGAAAGTCTTGTGGATTTTGCAGTTTTGTAGCATTTGTAGAAACTGTAGCATTTTTCAAGTATTTTTTCTTTTTGTATTCTCAACAATTCTTATTCTTATTTCTTATTTATCTCTTATTTATCCATATATTTTTTATATTACAATCGACATTGTTTTGTTACCTTTACGTAATATTCTCCACCACAAAACGTATCCCGGGTCACGGCAATACCCTGGATATAGCCTCAAAGGTTAATAGGACGAGAATGGATAAGAACCCTTGTCTGGGGACTCCGCCTGTCGTCATTTAGCGTTATCTTAATCCTTTTAATGTCCTGTAAGAAATATACACTTTCTTATCTCTCTCGAAGGCCCAGATGAACGCTCTACCACTTTGACCTTCC
>NW_020868581.1:548724-553724 GCF_003789085.1 Penaeus vannamei
TTATCATTATCATTATAGTTTTCATTATTATTATTGTTATCATTATCATTATTATCATTTTTATTATCATTATTATTATTATGACCATTATCATTATTATCATCAGCATTGCAATTACTACAATTATGATTATCTTTATCCTCAATCAGGCTTTTATCCCTATCATTACTCCAGCATTATCATTATTACTATCACTGCTATCATTATCATTATGATTGTCACTATTATTATTATTATTATTATTATTATTATCATTATTATTATCATTATATCATTGTTATTATCATTGTTATTATTACTACCATTATTATCGTTATCATTATCATTATCATAACTTTTATTCTATCATCATTATTATTATTATTATTACTATTATTAATAATATTATTATCATTATCATTATCATCATCATTACTATTATCATTATTATTACTATCATTCCTATCATTACTATTATCATGATTATCACCATCATCATCATTATTGTCGTTATTATTCTCCTTATTATCATCGTCACCTCTGTCAAGGAAGTTATGTTTTGGGGAGCTTTGGTTAGGTTGTTTATTTGTTAATTGGTTAACAGGATAGCTAAAAAAGAATAGAACAGATTTTTGATGTTTTTTTTTAATCAAATGTAAATATTTTTTTATTGCATCAATGACACTATTGCTTTGGCGGAGGTATGCGCTCTCTGAGTGCTTCTAGTTTTTATTATTATTAGTACCATTGTTATTATGACTTTTATCATTATTTTCCTTATTACCATACCATTATCAGTATCATCATTATTGATAATATTATCGGTATCATTATTATTTGCATTATCATTACTATGATGACGATGACGATAACGGATGAGGATGCTGATGGAGTAGGGAAAGGGAAAGATGGTAGAGTACTTTCATTATAACTATTATCATATTTTCTTTATTGCCTTCGACACAGCACATAAATGCCCTAATGGAGTTAAGGCATCAAACATTTATATATTCGTTATTTGAATGAGAACAGGGAGTTCCTAGGGAGAAGACACCGGCAGGCACAGAGTACCAGAGCCCAGAAGTGGACGAAAGAAAGTCGGCATCAAAACTACCACTAGTTCTCATTTTTCATGCAATGCGGACGAAATGAAAGTGCTCGCCTGGTCACAGGAATAGGAAAGAAATACACACAAAATATATGACTCGTAATCCTTAAAATAGCGATCGGATCCAGGGAACCCAGCTGACTCTTACATGTGCTATCAAAGCGTGCAGTCGTGGGCAGGAAACTAGCGAGGAACTGACTCTTCCTTACGATGGAAAATTCGGCCTTAGTTCAAGATTCTTCCAAAGACGGAGGTGAGAAATGCACATGGAAGAGAACGAGATTGTCGGCAATTTTGCAAAGATGAAGATCTGAGAGAGGCAAAGACCTTTAGAGCTGCCATCTGCATACAAGCGGGCAGGGAATGTACCTGTAAAAGGATTGGTGGAGAGGAGTAGGCAAAGAGAAGGAACAGAGTTGGAGAGACAACAGCTCCCTGATGGACGCCAATGGGGATAGGGAAAGGTTCGAAGTCGTGCCGTCAGTAATGAAAAAGATAGAATGGTTGACAAGAAAGCTTAAAGAGGTGGAAAACCAGTGCCAAGCTCTGTCGAAAGCTTTAGAAGTACCAAGAATGTGGCGTAAGTCTTCCTAAAGTCCTTAAGACAAGATACGAGTTAATAAGGCTAATCATTATTATCATTATGTTATTATTACTATTATTATTATTATTAGCATTGTATATATATATATATATATATATATATATATATATATAATATATATATATACAAAGATGTGTGTCCGTGTGTTTGTGTGTGTGTGTATGTATGTATGTGTATATATATATATATATATATATATATATATATATATATATATATATATATATATATATATATATACATTCGTACTAATAATAATGATAATGATTATAATGATAATAGTAATAACTAATAATAATAATAATAATGATGATATACAAAATGATCACAATAATATAGAAATATAAGTAACACTATTGAAGATGAGAATACTAACAATAGTAATATCAATAACAGCGATACCATTAATGACACGGATACAGTGGTCAAGATAGTGATCAAAACATTTTCATATTTTCTCGGAAACCTCCTTTACATAACAGCTAACGAAAAGAACAGGTGCATCGCATCTCTTCACACCTCAAGTAAGGAATGCTCAGTGCCTATAACGAACCAGCAGGAAAGAGATGGAGAGAGCAAGAAAGCAAAAGGATTACTGAGAGAAGATGAAAGACAATGTAAATTGAGTACAGAGAGATAAGGTTATTAACGATAAGCTATGGAATAATAGGATTAGGTCCCAACAGTTTTAACTGGCACACCCCGTGATGGGTGGACTGCATTTTTAAACAAAAATGTTTAGTACATAGTATTCTGTGAATATAATACTCATGTCTATAACGAAGCCTATAACAAGCTCATGAGACTCCGCAAATATAAAAAATGGAAACATGACAAAGCTTTATCCAAAGACAATATTATTACTTAAAATGCGTGTTATTTTATCTAAAATAGATCAATGAGAACTGGCGTAACTGACAATTTTAGAACAATTACGATTGCATTGGTGAGTGGAAAATGCATTTGTAGAAAGATCTTTTAGAGATTCCATTAAATTTATAAAAGCAACACATTACTTTGAGATGGGAAAGAAATGAATCACATATCACTCTGTAAATGTATTCCGTAAGATTTTCTCACTTGATTTATTGATTCCTGAGTGGCTTCCTCATGGCATTTATGAATGACAAATTACCCAATTGCTTAATGGTTTGTTTACTTTGAAGACCTGTGAAAGATTTGGAATGCACGTTCAAGTCACACGGAGTGTTTTCTTAGTAGATAGTGTTAAGTAATACTATTCATTAAACTTATCTCAGGTCGATATCCATGTGATTCAGTAAATGTTACACTTTACAACAATATTCCAGGTGTCCGCTACTTTCCATATCCTGATTTACCTATTTAATATATATATAATATATATATATATATATATATATATATATATATATATATATATATATATGTATATATATATATTATATATATATATATATATATATATATATATGTATATGTATGTATGTATATTATATATTATATATATATATATATATATATATATATATATATATATATATGTATGTATGTATGTATGTATGTATAAATATATGTATATATATATATATATATATATATATATATATATATATATGTATGTATGTATGTATGTATATATATATATATATATATATATATATATATATATATATATATATATATATATATATATATATATATATATATATATATATATATATTAATGTGTGTATTTGTGGTTTTATTTACTGTGTGTTGACGTTGAATTTAGCACTCTTTGAATATCATTTGTAACTTATTTGGAATAATTGCAGTTTAAAGCAAATATGATACAGTTAAACATGCAATTGTGTTGTGCATCTGCTCCATCCACCTGACTTTCGATCACTGCCAACAATCTATTGGGCACCAAGTTGATATGGTTCAAAATCAGGTTGGCCTTGTTTCTGAGTTCCCACTGTTGGTCACACTGTGGCTCCTAATAGTTGACGATGTTGGCCAAAATATTTCTATTCGAATTCATATCCTTTGCTAGGCAGCTCAAGCAAGTGTAAGCCGTTTCGTGCACACAACAACTAGCGCACCACCCGGTCGTGTCCACAAGGCGGTGGTCTGATAAAGACTGGGTTTCCTGGAAAGGGAAATTTAGGTATATATTTTCTGAAGTGAATCTTCCCTCGATCCTGATGAGATCCCCAAAGCCGTGGAAGAACATCCAGCCCAAATATTTACGGACACATGTCCACAGCGGCCCTCATGTCATATAAGCTTACACTCATATCTAAGGGTTATAAAAGGTGAATTTTTGAAATGCATGAAAGGCACCCATAAGGCCTCTAAATCGTTTAGAATGTGCTTTCATTCGATTTTATATACAAGTGTATCGTTTTACCCTCTCAAATGTACTTTCCCGTAAATCACGCTGCTAAACGTTTGTTCTTCGGTGAAATTGGACTGCCTCCACGATTCCGAAATCTCTCCATGCTGCCGAGCGAAGTCCTGTCATCCGGCGGGACTCGACGTCACTCCTCTTTCAAATAAACCGCCTATGAGCTACTGCGGTCGCATTCAGCTGGAGCGTTTCACTTATCTTTGCGCCGATAGTTAACTAATTTTCTCGCCCAATGGCCTCGTCCTCCTCCCAAGAAATCAGACACGGTCGCGGTCTTCTAGCTGTAGGAAGAAAGACGAGTAATTGTCATGAATAATATTACTTTAGAGTTTGTTTTCTAAGCTTATGTAACAGGTTAGCGTACATTAACATGTAATTAATGCCGTTTTTTGCAAATATAGTTATACTGATATACATAATTTCAATCTTATATTTCGTTATATTTATCTACTTTTGTTTGTCTGCCCGCCCCCCCCCCCTTCGGATACTCATCTTAATATAAATGTGCATAAACTGACGGTCTGACTATTTTAATGTAGCGTACTTGAAGAATAATAATAGAAATAATAATAATGAAAATGGTAATAATGATAATGATGCTGATGATGATAAAGATAATATCAATTATAAAATAATACTATTAATTACGATCAAAATAATGATAACAATAAAAGTAAAAGTAATCATGATAATTAATATAACAATGATAATGATATAAATTATAATAATGATAATATTACTAATTACAATAATAATAATAATAATAATAATTAGAAGCAGTTACAGAGCGCATACCTCCGCATTTTATCGTATCACTGATGCGATAATGAGAATTCACACTTGAAGAATTACATTTAAATCACTCCGATCTCAAGGACATTGGTGACGTCCGTGCTAAAAAAAAAAAAAAAAAATCTATCATTATTGATGTTATT
>NW_020868581.1:561224-563724 GCF_003789085.1 Penaeus vannamei
ATTTTACAATATGATATCCTAAATAGCTTTTGATGTCTTATGTTCGGTTGTGCTGTGTTACAGATATCCAATATAAGTACGGACATGCATAAAGATAACCTAGGTAGGAGTGCATCTGGCAACTTTATGTTTACCATCTGCCCGATTCCTGTCGCGTTAGCCGTAACCTGCTCTTTATCCAATGTGAGGGATGTGACATCGGCTGTGTTTCCTGCCAGATGAGAGCCTGGGCGCCATCGACGTGGGCGTGGAGGAGGGGCGCAACATGCTGTGGGGCAAGACAAAGGCTGCCTACAAGTACGCGTACGATCACCACCTCCAGGAGTACGACTGGTTCCTCAAGGCTGACGACGATACGTAAGTAAAGGGCGACCTTTTATGTCCTCAACGATACTGACGGCTTGTTTGGTCGTTATGCGGCCGGAGCGGTTTGCATCAGTCATGCCTCTTGCATGGCAACGCAGGGTGCAGGCATGGATAGGCATGGCAACGTTAATCCAAGGGTGCAGGCATGGATGGTGCTCTAGCATGGCAACGTTAATCCAAGGGTGCAGGCATGGATGGTGCTCTAGGCAACGGGTGCAGGCATGGATGGTGCTCTAGGCATGGCAACGTTAATCCAAGGGTGCAGGCATGGATGGTGCTCTAGGCATGGCAACGTTAATCCAAGGGTGCAGGCATGGCAACGTTAATCCAAGGGTGCAGGCATGGATGGTGCTCTAGGCATGGCAACGTTAATCCAAGGGTGCAGGCATGGATGGTGCTCTAGGCATGGCAACGTTAATCCAAGGGTGCAGGCATGGAGGTGCTCTAGGCATGCAACGTTAATCCAAGGGTGCAGGCATGGATGGTGCTCTGCAAGCAACGTTAATCCAAGGGTGCAGGCATGGATGGTGCTCTAGGCAATGGCAACGTTAATCCAAGGGTGCAGGCATGGATGGTGCTCTAGGCATGGCAACGTTAATCCAAGGGTGCAGGCATGGATGGTGCTCTAGGCATGCAACGTTAATCCAGGGTGGCCTCTAGGCATGGCAACGTTAATCCAAGGGTGCAGGCATGGATGGTGCTCTAGGCATGGCAACGTTAATCCAAGGGTGCAGGCAGGATGGTGCTCTAGGCATGGCAACGTTAATCCAAGGGTGCAGGCATGGATGGTGCTCTAGGCATTGGCAACGTTAAATCCAAGGTGTGGCAGGCATGGATGGTGCTCTAGGCATGGCACGTTAATCCAAGGGTGCAGGCATGGGAGGTGCTCTAAGGCATGGCAACGTTAATCCAAGGGTGCAGGCATGGATGGTGCTCTAGGCATGGCACGTTAATCCAAGGGTGCAGGCATGGATGGTGCTCTAGGCATGGCAACGTTAATCCAAGGGTGCAGGCATGGATGGGCTGCTCTAGGCATGGCAACGTTAATCCAAGGGTGCAGGCATGGATGGTGCCTAGGCATGGCAACGTTAATCCAAGGGTGCAGGCATGGATGGTGGCTCTAGGCATGGCAACGTTAATCCAAGGGTGCAGGCATGGAGGTGCTCTAGGCATGGCAACGTTATCCAAGGGTGCAGGCATGGATGGTGCTCTAGGGCATGGCAACGTTAATCCAAGGGGGGCAGGCATGGGATGGTGCTCTAGGCATGGCAACGTTAATCCAAGGGTGCAGGCATGGATGGTGCTCTAGGCATGGCAACGTTAAAGGGTGCAGGCATGGATGGTGCTCTAGGCATGGCAACGTTAATCCCAGGCATAGGCTGCGGCATGGATGGTGCTCTAGGCATGGCAACGTTAATCCAAGGGTGCAGGCATGGATGGTGCTCTAGGCATGGCAACGTTAATCCAAGGGTGCAGGCATGGATGGTGCTCTAGGCATGGCAACGTTAATCCAAGGGTGCAGGCATGGAGCTCCTAAATGGCAACGTTAATCCAAGGGTGCAGGCATGGAGGGTGCTCTAGGCATGGCAACGTTAATCCAAGGGTGCAGGCATGGATAGTGCTCTAGGCATGGCAACGTTAATCCAAGGTGCAGGCATGGAAGGTGCTCTAGGCATGCAACGTTAATCCAAGGGTGCAAGCATGGATGGTGCTCTGGCAACGTTAATCCAAGGGTGCAGGCATGGATGTGCTCTAGGCATGGGTTAATCCCAGGCATGGTGGATGGCATGGCAACGTAATCAAGGGTGGCAGGCATGGATGGTGCTCTAGGCATGGCCGTTAATCCAAGGGTTATGGAACGGCAGGCATGGAATCCAAGGCATGGCAACGTTAATCCAAGGGTGCAGGGCAGGATGGTGCTCTAGCATACTCCAAGGGTGGCAGGCATGGAATGCTCTAGGTTTAAAGGGTGCAGGCATGGATGGGGCATGAACAGGCATGGGGTGGATGGATGGTGCTCTAGGGCATGGCAACGTTAATCCAGCAGCATGGGGTGCTAGGCATGGCAACGTTAATGGTGCAGGCAAGGGTGCTCTAGGATGGGATGCACTCTAGGCTTTAATCCAAGGGTGCA
>NW_020868581.1:568724-576224 GCF_003789085.1 Penaeus vannamei
TCCCCTCCCTTGAGCTCCCTTCATTTTCGAGCCTCCTTCTCCTTCGAGCTCCCTTCATTCGAGCTCCCCTCCTTGAGCTCCCTTCATTCGCGCTCCCTCTTGCGATTCGTTCCCATTCCCCTTTGAGCTCACCTTCATTCGAGCTCCTCCTCATTTTCGCGGCGCCATTCAGTCGAGCTCCTCATTCGACGCTTCCCTCCATCATTCGAGCTCCCCTCCACTTGAGCTCCCTCCCTTCCTTCACTTGAGCTCCTCATTCGAGCTCCTTCTCACCCTTGCTCCCTTCCCTTGAGCTCCCTTCATTCGAGCTTCCCTCATTCGCGCTTCCCTCCCTTGAGCTCCCTCATTTCAGCCTCATTCGCCTCCCCTTTCGAGCTCCCCTCATTCGAGCGCGTACCCTCTCCTTGAAGCTCCCTTCATTCGAGCTCCCCCCCTTGAGCTCCCTTCATTCGAAGGCATGACCCTTCACAGTCGAGCTTCCCTTCATTTCGAGCTCCCATTCGCCTTGAGCTCCCTCATTCGCAGCATTCCCTCATTCGCGTTCCCCTTCCCTTGAGCTCCTTCATTCGAGCTCTCCCTCATTCGCGCTCCCTCTCCTTCCCTTGAGCTCCCTTCATGAGCTCCCTTCATTCGCGCTCCCCCTCTCATTGAGCTCCCTTCATTCGAATTGAGCTTCGCCTTCACTTCCGAGCTCCCTTCCTCATTCGAGCTCCCCATTCGCGTTCCCTCCTTGAGCTCCTTTCATTCGAGCTCCCCTCCCTTGAGCTCCCTTCAATTCGAGCTCCTCCTGAGCTCCCTCATTCGAGCTTTCCCTTCGAGCTTCCTAGCTCCCTCCCTTTGACTCCCTCATTCAGCTTCCCTCATTCGAGCTCACCCTCCCTTGAGCTCCCCTTCATTCGAGCTCCCCTCCCTGAGCTCCTCATTCGAGCTTCCCTCATTCGAGCTCCCTCCTTGAGCTCCTCATTCGAGCTTCCTCTTCGAGCTCCCTCATTCGAGCTCCCTCCCTTGGAGCTCCTCCCCTTCCTCTTCGCGAGTCCCTCATTCGAGCTCCCCTCCCTTGAGCTCCCTTCATTCGAGCCTCCTCATTCGAGCTCCCCTCATCGAGCTCCCTCCCTTGAGCTCCCCTCATTCGAGCTTCCCTCATTCGAGCTTCCCTTGAGCTCTCCTTCGAGCTTCCCTCATTCGACTCCCCTCATTGGGAGCTCCCTCGAGCTCCCTTCATTCGAGCTCCTCCCTTGAGCTCCCCTTCATTCGAGCTTCCCTCAGATCATTCGAGCTCCCCTCCTGAGCTCCCCTTCATTCGAGCTCTCCCTCCTTGAGCTTCCCTCATTCGAGCTCCCTCCTGAGCTCCCCTCATTCGCGCTCCCCCCTCCCTTCGATCCTCCTCATTCGAGCTCCCTTCACTCGAGCTCTCCTTCCGCTTCCCTCCCTTCGAGCTCCCTTCTTCATTCGAGCTCCCCTCCTTCTCCTCATCGAGCTCCCTTGAGCTCCCTTCATTCGAGCTCCCGAGCTCCCATTCGATTCGCGAGCGCGAGCTCCCTCATTCGAGCTTCGATTCCCTCTTCGCGTCCCCCTTGAGCTTCTCTTCCCCGCAGGTATATCATCGTGGAGAACCTGCGCTACATGCTGAGCTCGTATGACCCGAACTACCCCATTTACTTCGGCTCCCGCTTCAAGCCCTTCACCAAGCAGGGTTACATGAGTGGAGGTCAGTGAACTTTATGACGCTCTGCCATTTGGACAAAGACTGAGGAAGGTCTTGTAAGGATTCTTATCTGCATCAGTAGACCAGTCTTTCTCTCCCTCTCTCTCTCTCTCTCCTTCCCTCTTATTTCTCTTTCTCTCTATCTCCAATATACAACGTGGGCCTCATACTCACAGCAGTATTTACCTACGCTTCAGTCTCCAGTCCTTCCCTCCGCATGCCCTTAGCTCGCCTGTTCCCCTTACTTCTCCTCATCCTGCAGGTGGAGGTTACGTGCTGAGTCGGGAGGCGACGAGGAAGTTCGTGGAGGAAGCTCTCACGGACGAGAAAAAGTGCAAGAGCAGCCCTCACGGTGCGGAGGACGCGGAGATAGGCAAGTATCTGCAGTATGCATTGCATGTTATATGTAGCATTCATTGAATACATGGTGCTGCGCTGTGCTATACAGTTGTATAATTCTGTGTACTGCCATGGGTTGTACTATATAGTAACATATAATCCTTAGTGATCTTTTGACAATGATATGTTACTATATAGTACAACCCATGACAGTACAACTCCGTATAGCACAGTGCAGCACCATGTATTCAATGAATGCTACACTTTCTACATCAGAATCTGAAAATTTGAATATAAACTTGCATCTGAATTGTATCTACCCCATAAATCTGAGTATTTCGAAAATACACCTGTATCTGGATTTCATTGCACCCACACCTGACTGATTGTAGATGCGTTCGCACGGGTGAACAGGTGTTTCATACGTATAGCCAAGCTTTTGTTTAACTGTTCATATTTTTGCTATCGGAGATGAGTGACTGGCTTTGTTAGCTTAGTCACTATGCCCATACCTTATAGAAACCCGATCAGGTGACCTGCTGTGCCCTTTGAAGGGAAGAGGTGAAGGAGAAGGGTAGGTTCCGAGGGGCACCCTTAGTGCTCGCTCGTCCGTTCGTGGCAGAGGATCATTCACCTGGCCAACTATTTTCGATTCTCCTGTGCACTAAAAATGAACGTGAAATCATGTAAGCTCTTGTGGACCAGCCTGACGTTACAGTTTAGCAATCTTCACAAAAGCTTTCCCGTGGGCCTTCAGCAGTGCTTCGCTACATTCATCCTGTTGTATTTGCCAGTGCCACTATACTAACTTTCCGCTTCTATGCAAACCTTTCCATAATTTTCTAGAATTAACCAACTAATATGTTAACATAACTAACTATAATTTCCCATAGCTTTCCTAAGCAAACCATCTACAACTCTGCACAACTAACGAGCCATAACTCCATAACTCCTCCTTCCTAACGCGGCAGGGAAGTGTCTGGACAAGATCGGCGTGATGGCGGGCGACTCGCGCGACAGCCTCGGGCGCGGCCGCTTCTTCCCCTTCACGCCGGGGACGCACCTCATGGGCGGCATACCCGGCTGGTACAAAACCTACGCTTACTATAGTCCCTATGTTGTAGGTATCCGGGCACTTCGCTTGCAAGGTGTCGAAACCTGTGTGCTTATTGATTTATTAATCTACATATGGTTTTATTTGTATAAAATATCATAATTTACTATCATACACAGTCGTAAAGCAAAGTATTTGTCAATAACGTAAAATAACATTGCAAAAGGAGACATGCTAATAGTTTTCGATCCTCTTCAGAGCTGTCAGCGAAATCAAAGTTGACTTTATACTTGCATAGGCAATACCTGTTCATATGTATTGCAGAAAGGTTGAAGAAATGCTAACTCCACAGTTGTCGGATTTCTTCACTTACAATGACTTTTGATTACATTTGTATATCTATCTTTTGGAATCAGTCGACTAAGAGAAAGAGTATAACGAGAAGTTAGTAAGTCGTTATTTGATACATTTAGAAGCAATTCTCTTGGAGTCTTTCCCCATAAGACGTCTACCCATTCAGCCATCGACTAACCACCTTAAAACAGAAACCCAATAAATAAGGAGTCATTAATTGATTCATTTGTTTCGGGCAGGGACTCGACTGCTGTTCCGACACCGCCATATCCTTCCACTATGTCAACACTGCCAGGATGTACGAACTGGAATATATGTTGTACCACGTGAGGCCGTTCGGGATCCAGCACAAGGACCCTTTCCCGGCGCCTCTCCCCCCCGACACCGCCAGCATACCCCGTCCGGTGAGTTCTGTTGGGGATGTTCGCATCTATCTCACAAACATCTATTTCATCAGTTCATATCTCACCTAAATCATAAGATATGCGCTTCGTTATCTCCCATCCTCGTTCGCCAAAGTAGGGATCACGAAGTCTTGGATAAACCCGTTTTTTGCAGAGTTTGTAGAGAGCTCATCTATGTCTGCTCCTAATTGTTGCCAAGCCTTGAGTGGTTACATACACCGCCGCTAGGGCATACATTTGACCGGTCATAGAAAACGGATTGCGCGTCGTTACATGGGTATCACAAACATAATGAATGTTAGTCAATTTATACATAGGAACTTTATAGTACATTATATATAACAACATATATCATTTAGTGTATACATAACACTTCCTTCCCCCTTATGGAAGATAATACATTTACTGAGAATATAAAAGTACACTAAAATAAGTACATAATATCACAAATATCACGATATCATAATAGTTGACAATATCACAATTATTATAAGCATTACAACTGCCCCGAAGCTTACAATTAATACACATCACAATGACTTGCTTACACATAGATACAATTACCATTTTCCCGTAAGAATGTGTCAACATATTTAGCCGGAAGTTTATTTCTGGTAGACCTTTGTGGTAGCTCTTTCTTTTTAGGTATTTCAGAAGGCACATTCTCCTGGTCTACCTTAACTTCCTTCTTTTCTTGCTGTTTTGACTGATCCTGCTGCATAGAAGGAAATATGATTACGCCCTTCTTTAGCTGGGATGACTTCAGTTGATCAAAGTGCCTTTTCATCCGTCGACCATCATGATCTTTTACCATGTAATGCAGTTTACCTAGCCTTTGTACCACTTGTCCTTCAAACCATTTTTCTTCTGAAGTATATGATCTTATCAATACTTTATCACCAATGTTAAACTCTCTGTAGTCCTTCACACTCGGGTTTACTCTTTTGCTCTTCAGCTATTTTTGGTGTCATTGCATCTAACCTACATCTCACCCTCCTCCCCGTCAACAGAAATAAAGGTGAACAACCTGTAGTCGCATGAGGAGTGGTTCTATATGATAGTAGGAACCTGTTTGTACTAGTGGTGAGACTAGATTTGCACGTCTGTACAAATCTCTCTGCCTCAACATTCGTTACGTGGTAATATGGAGCTCTACGAATGTGTTTGATGTTGTTCCCCTTGCAAAAATGTTCAAACTCACTCGCAACAAACTGAGGTCGGTTGTCCGACACAATTTGTTCAGGTATACCATGTGTTGCAAACAGAGACAGTAGCACTCTCACGGTGCTATATGCAGTTGTAGAGGTACTATTAAGAAAGTGTGACCCCGAAAAGGACTTGCAAAGTCAATGTGTAATCTCTGCCATGGAGTACTAGGAGTTTCCCAAGGGTGTGTCTTACATGGAATTGTTCTGCTGAAATGCACAGCCCTCGCAATTTCTTACATACTTCGTGATGTCATTGTCAATACCAGGCCACCACACAAAAGTGCGAGCAATTGCCTTCGTGTGTACAATACCCTGGTGTTCAGCATGTATTCCGCAAGAACCCTACCTATCAAACAGTCTGGAATTACTACCCTGGTATTTCTCATTACATAATCCTATACAACTGGCAATTCAGACCACACATCTGCAAAATGGTTTGTATTGTTAATGTCCTTTAATGCCAAACACTGTAAAACCTTTGATAATATTGAATCACTCTGTTTGACTTGCAATTAGCTTTGATGTAATCGGCAGCTCGCATGCGTCTACTCACAAAATGCTCGATGTTTCCTCTCTCGAAGCCTGATCTACTGGCAGTCTAGATAGAGCATCTGCATTCCCCATCTTGGCTGTTGACCTATACTCTATAACATAATGATAGGAAGCTAAGGTTATTGACCATCTGTATAGACGAGCTGCTACTAACACCGGCAGACTCTGTGAACTAGGATATCTCTGATCTGTTGTCCTTGGATTATGTCGGAGGTAACTCACATGGTCTGTTCCTTTGTACAGAAACAGTTACCTTCTAGCCTTATGTCCCTGTACTTTACCCACAAACTCTTTTGTTTCATAGGAATCAGCCTGTGACTTTGAGCCTTCTCTCATCCTAGCTCTTTCCATCAGTTTGTCTAGAGTTAAAGGATTTGGTTCTAGTAATCTTTCTCTAAATTTGCGGCCTGGCGTGAGAAGTAATATGGTCTCTATGATTCTTCTAAGTCTCAAAATTCACACAAGGTAGCTGCTTGCTTTAACCTTGTCACCCGAGTCTGTCTTCTCATCATGCCTTGGCTTACAACTTGCAAATTCAAATCTCTCATAAAGCATATTTACCTTGGGCGCAAAATGCTGGTTTGATGCATTGACCATCGTTTCATACGTGTTTAAACTACTATTATTAGGAAATATTTTACGTATCTGTTTAGTCTTAACACACATGTGATGTCTCAAATACTGTACTTTCTTTTGAGAATCTTTTAC
Organism: Penaeus vannamei; assembly: GCF_003789085.1. NCBI lineage: Eukaryota > Metazoa > Arthropoda > Malacostraca > Decapoda > Penaeidae > Penaeus > Penaeus vannamei. The sequence continues at coordinate 575,049 of NW_020868581.1, forward strand.
TTCTAGCACTGCTAAATGATTCTCAAAACTTTCTATCCATCCCTTCCACCTGACACCGACCTGAAATGGTTCACCTTCGGGATAAAAAGTCTCCCGAAGATAGGGAGATAGATGAGAACATCCCATCCTCGTCGTCAGTGTTGTGGATGTTCTCATGTCTCCCAAACAGTATAACATCACTTCATATCTCACCTGAAATCATAAGATAAGCGTTTCGTTATCTCCCATCCTCGTTCGCCAAAGTAGGGATCACGAAGTCTTGGATAAACCCGTTTATTGTTTACTAGGTTTATAGAGAGAGTCTCATCTATGTCTCCTCTTTATTGTTGCTAAGCCATGCGGGGTTCCATACATCGCCGCTACGGCATACATTTGACCGGTCATAGAAAACGGATTGCGCGTCGTTACATGGGTGGCACAAACATAATGAATGTTAGTCAATTTATACACAGGAACTTTATTGAGTTAATACCATATAACGTTTAGTGTGTTAATACATAACACTTCCTTCCCCCTTATGGAAGATAATGCATTTACTGAGAATCATAAAAGTACACTAAAATAAGTACATAATTTATACACAGGAGTTAACGATATCTATCATTTAGTGTATGTTGATACATAACAGGTTCCACTCCCTAGAGGCTCTCCCGCTCTCGCCTCCGGGACACTCAGACACAGTCATTAGGTGTGCTCTAGGAAATTGACGAGCCGGCTTGACATCCTTTCATGACTTCCTTCGCCAGATCCTGGAGCAGGCCGGCCGCCTCGAGCCCAAAGAGTAGGACAACAGGCCTGAAGAGCACGTCGAGCAGCCAAGGAGCACGAAATGGACAAGGCGGAGCAGCTGAAGAGGAAGGGGAAGCGGAGGGAGATCACTGTATAGATAAATAAGGAAAATTAGTGTAGTCGTGATAAATATATATGTATAGTTTGCATATCTGTAAAGTATTCTATTATCCATGTACAATGAATGAAAGATTTTAAGTACCTTCTGATCTCATTATGTTCCTGCAAGTGTTGAAATAACTATCATTGTTCCTGCATGTGCTGAAATAACTATCATAGTTGTATTGGTCACTGAACAAGAATCTGTTGATAACAAATTATCCTTTTTTGTATACATCATTTCTAGATTTTATAGCACGCAGACATCTGCTAATTACTGATTTGCGA
>NW_020868581.1:601224-603724 GCF_003789085.1 Penaeus vannamei
ATAACAGACTATTTACGCATCTATCTGATCTGTGTAATGTTACCAAATTAACAACTTTACTGTGATTATCATAATTATTATAGTATTATTAATATGATTAACAAGTATCCCTCTCACCTCTAAGTCCTCCCTAAGTCCCCTCCTCCTTCCCGCTTCCATTTTCTTCCTACTATAACCCCACTTCCTTCGCCTCCTTACCGCCCTCCCTCTTTCCCTGATCCCCTCTCCCGCCCTCATCCCTGTCTCCTTCCCCCACCCCTTTTCCCCCTGAAGACCCTTCTGTTCCCGCTTTGTTCCTCTTCCTCATCTCCCTTCTTGTTGAAGCCTCCTTCCCTCTCTTTCTTCTCCATCTCCTCTTTCTTCTCCCCTTCCTTTCCCCTCCTTCCCAGCCCCCTCCCCCTCAGATAACCGTATATAAAGTGCTCAAACTTCAGGTCAAACTTCAGTGCATTGTAATCGCCTCGATGATGACGACGACAACAATAACAACAATAATAATAGGGCGAGAATTGGGTTCTCATGGTTTTGTAATATGATGCTTCCACGTGTCTTTTATACTGTCAACTGTCACTCTATTTTACACCAAAATATATCTACTGTAAATCAACTGTCGCATGGAATATGATTCCAAGCTTAAACTATATTCATTACAATTAAATAATAAACAAAAACTCAAAGTCCGCAGTCAAATGGAATATGTAAGGCCAAGGTAAACCGGATTGTGTAAATAGACAAATAAAACAATAAGTTTGTGAATTAGATTATCATTGTTATTGCGTATACATTGCCATTGCTTTAACCATAATCAAATTATTACTACTATCGTTTTTGTTGCTTTTACCATATTCATAATTTTTATTATCACTATTTATTATCATTTTTACTCTCATCTTCATTTTCATTTTCATCACCTATCAATTATCATAATCATCATTATAATAATCATTACCACCATCATCAATAGCATGATCATTATCATTGCCATCATTATCATTATATATATTATCATGATACTACCTCCCTCATTACCATCATCATTATCATCAATCATTATCATTATCACCATAATCATCATCATTACCATTACCGCCATTATTATCATCAGTAATTAGTAGTGTTGGTTAGTTACCTTCTTGGCTTGTTTGTTTGATGGTTAGCAGGATAAGTCGAAGGCAATAGGGTAATATTATCATCATTACCTTTATTTTCATTATTTTCATTATCATCATTATTATCATTGTTATTATTATTGTTATTATTATTATTATCATTACATAATCATCATTATCTTTTTTTCATTACCTCCACCAAGGAAGTTGCGTTTTTGAAAGCGTTGGTTAGTTAGTTAATTTATTTGTTTGTTTGTTTGTTTGATTGTACTTTGGTTAGCAGGATAACTCAAAAAGTTATGATCAGATTTTTTTTTTACAAGAGGTGTGTCTTAGCCCGACTTAGACGCCATTTAATTTTGGTGGTGATCTGGTTCATGATTCAGCTCCAGGATTTTTTTTTTTATGGTTCATTAGCATTGCGAGATAGGGACAATTATTTTTATTATAATTTTTATTATTAGTGGTAGGAGTATTACTATTTTGATGTAGTTCTTCGCGATGGTAATAATGATAATAATAATGATAATAAGGATAATAATAACAGTAATAATGATACTAATAATAATAATGATGATGATGATGATGATAAGTAATAATGATAATACTAATGGTAACAATAATAGCAATAATAATAATAATAACCATAACAATGATAATAGTGATGATATTAGTAATTGTGAAAAACATAGTAATGACAATAATGATACTGATAATAATGATAATAATAATAATGATAACAACTATAATCATGATGATAATGATAATAACAATGATGATGATAGTAGTAATAATAATAATAATAGTAATAACAATAATAATAATTCCCGTTTCTTATTTTAACCCCTTCCCTTCTCCTTCCCCATCTTCCCTTTTCTTTCAGTTCTCTTCCCCATCTCCCTTTCCCTCTTTCGTTTTCAAGGTCACTTCCCCTCCCTTTCTCCTCTCCCCTTTCTTCTTTGAGTCTCCTTCCTCCCTCTTCCTGCCCCTTCCCTTCCTAGTTTCCCTAAACAGAATAATAGGCAAATGACGGTATAACTATTCCAGGGCCTCGAAGTAGATTATAAACAAAAAATAACAGTAATGATGATTATAGTGGTAATGGCAATGATGATGATGATGATTATGATAACAATTCATAGTGATAATGATAATGATTGTATTGTACGACTGCACTATTATCATTAAGCAATAACTTTCCTAGAGTGAAGGTCGGGCGCAGCTCTTTTTTTTTTCGTCTTCTTCTTCTTTTTCTTCTTTTTTTTTTAATTTTGTTACCGCCTTTAAGACGACCGAGTCCCTCCTGGATGCTAATGGGATTTTTTTTTTTTTTTTTTTTTTTTTTTTTTTTTTTTTTTTTTTTACTAAGGGCGCATTGTAACCGTCTCGCT
>NW_020868581.1:613724-623724 GCF_003789085.1 Penaeus vannamei
ACGGAAAATCGGACGGATTTGTAGCGGATGACGTATGCGAAGGGAACCAAATGAGCCAATTAGATTTGTGCGTGAACGTGATGTGAACATAGACACACAATAGAACCAATCAGATGTGGAATAGATCATCACGTGATTTTGACATTCAAATAATTTCCATCATGGCTAGACAGTGTATAGGTTGTGAGAATTATTATTTCGATTTCATCGTGAAATAACAAAATAATGAAGCAAGCTTACTGAATGTACAAGATAACGGTGTATTTCCAGCGGAAGTACAATGCCCGCACGGTAAGAGATCGTGCCATTACAGAAATGACAGACACCAGTGGGTTTGTGGTGCATGGAAAAGGGTGCAAGGTTAGAATCAAGTCCAGGCCTAGCTACCTCTATGTGCCTGAAGGGGACCGTCCCTGAGAGAGGGGGGTGGAGGGGGTTAAATTAAGATAGTTAGCGTATAGTATAGGTACATGGATGAGTAAACTACCAAACGAGTATTAACCGCCTGCTATGGCTCGTTGTCTTGCAGCCGGCGTGCGAGTCCCTCAGCACCCGGAGAGGTACGTCGCTATTGAGCGCCCAGGTACACCTATGTGGACTTTTGCTTGCGGCAATCGTGCATAAGGCATTTAATTATGACATTGCGCATAGATATGAGTTCGTGAATGTTCAAGGAACACTTTTTATACCAATATCAGGAAAAAATTATATCACCGTGATTTATGACGAAATATTTTGTGAAATATATCTAAAAAAAAATGTATGTTTTGTGTCCTTTTACACACGAAATATGCTTTGATCGAGACCCTGGTATTAGTCAATAGGCAAGTACTTATGCTTCAGGGGACCGTCCCGGAAAATGGCCACCTTTCCCTACTCATCATAAAAAATATCGGTTAGAGATAACTGATTGATTCTTTTTGCATGCTATAGAGTAAAGAATTGCGCTCCGTTATATATATAAATTTTAACTTTGCTCCCCCATTGGGGGGGGGGGGGGAAAGGAAAATTCCTATTGACTTGGTAATCATTGCATTGCAAAGTACACTAAATAAGCGTTGTTTTAGTTTACGTGGTAATATATACGTATATCACATACGAAGCACTAATGTTTAAAAATAGCCTTATAAGGAAGGATTGAAATATTTCCGTTACATTTCGCTCAACGGTCGGTACATCACAGCAGGGGGCAATTTGAATTGATTTGAAATTGGTAGTTACCGTTGTAAAGACCAATTCAATACGAATGTTACCTAAATGTCGGATTTTTAAACTTCGGATGTACAAGCGAGATACAGATTATTTCATGTTGAAGATGATAGTACTCAGTAATACCTGCTCTGAAATAAAAACTCTACGGAATTTTGAGCTCGGTTGTATGCGTAGTCTTCGTCTGGCGTTCAAAAAGCTATCGCATCCGTTTCGTGCGTTCCCGATAAAAATGAATATGTTTAGACGTTACCGTAAGTCTTAGGCACCATAAATTGGCAAATATCCCACAACACCTAGGCGTCTGTATGATTTTATGCACTTCTTAGTAAAGATAATGGGTGCAAATGGCTAATCATAAACTTTACACTTGTTTCTCAAATTGCAATCTGTTAATATTGACAATTATCAAAGAAAATGGGTATGAGAGGGATAACTAATAAATTTTATTATTTAGATATGAAAGTCAATGTAGGCCTACTAAATGATGATGATTAATCTTTTTAACTTTATGTGCGTGCGTTCACGTACATATGATCCTCCTCGAAAATTAAAAAACCCCTGTGACCATCTCCCCCCCCCCCTGTGTGAGGCATGGGGAATATTCAACGACTTTCGTAAGTTCTCGAATTCAATGTACTAAATTCATATGCTTTTGAAATTCTCAAAATTGAACCACCATGTTGTATTCATGCCAGGACTTTATAATTAGAATGATTTTGTACTAATGTTGCCATCCACAGTTCCCCATTTCTTCAAAAAAAAAATAATAATAATAATAAATAAAATGGAAAATAAATAAAAAAATATATTTTTTTTAAAGGTATTTATCTGGTTTAGATTAGTTGTCTCTATGGTAAAATGCATTTATTAAGCTTTTCACACGAAAATATCAACTTTAATGAACAACGAAAAAAAAAAAAGTGACATACCTTTACAGAATAGCGTCCCTATTGAACATGAAAATTCCTATTGACTTGGTAATCATTGCATTGCAAAGTACACTAAATAAGCGTTTTTTTTAATATAATATCATTAGATTCAGAGAAAAATAACAGAGATAACGAACTTTGGCAAGGTGCCAAATACAAAACGCCGTAGCTCCGCCATTTTTTTGTGAATCTTCGGTACATCCCAACTCACGTAATTTTCATGCGATCCAAATGCAGATTGTTGCTTTCACTAGAGCCTCGGCGTCCCATAGCCATGTAAAAGGCCGATTTTTGAATTTTTGTCTTAATCAAAAAATAATAATATTCTAATGCTGAAAAAAGAATTCAAAAATAGTTCTCTATGTCAAGCTGTCCCCCGTCAAAAAAAAAAAAAAAAAAAAAAAAGGAAATTCAAAATTCGGCCTTTTACATGGCTATAGGCTAGAGTTGATCTAACACTAGTATTTTGGGAGGAATATTCTGTAAAGAGCTCTGATAGTTGGGATGTACCGAAGACACCAAAAAAAACAGCGATTTTTTTCGACTTTTTTTGGGGGTGCCCCCCCCCCCAATGGGGGAGCAAAGTTAAAATTTATATATATAACGGAGCGCAATTCTTTACTCTATAGCATGCAAAAAGAATCAATCAGTTATCTCTAACCGATATTTTTTTATGATGTATAGAGTAGGGAAAGGTGGCCATTTTCCGGGACGGTCCCCTGAAGCATAAGTACTTGCCTATTTAGCCCGAAGATAAGGAATTCTTGCTCATAACTTTTTCTCTAAAAAAAAAAAAGTAATTAACTCGCTAATCGTAACAAATATGTAATTTTTATCAACACAACTTGTCCTTATTACACTTTAATTTTTCTTGCAACTTAGGTGATTGAAAACACATCATTAACTTCCTTTACCCTTTTACTGGTCTGGTACACCCACTTGCTACTGAATGTTGCACCTCACTATGAAACCGTCACACCCGCCACTCTGGCACACAGCTGCCTTGGCGACCATCTGATCACCAAAAACCAACTCGCATCTTGCAGTGTTTCAGGTCTTGCAGACGTCTCGAGGACGAGCCTTGCATGTGACCGAGCGATGTAAACAATATATCCAAGACTAGATGGTAGGCTTCACAACTCCCCAACAGCTGTATTCCTCCTTCAGCAGATGCAGGTGTCCACATTGCTTTTACTTTTGACACTTCTGTGCCGGAATTAAGGCCATGCCTCGTAGGGAGTCGCTGCATAAAAGGACACATCTCATCAGAGAAAGACATAGAATGAGAGACAGCAGACAGACGACACATAGGGTCTAGTTCATCATCGCTCCGCCCTCGGAGCGGTGATATATATATGTATATATACATATACATGTGTGTGTGTGTGTGTGTGTGTGACATGTATATGTATGTGTGTGTGCGTGTGTATATATTTATATATGTCTGTATGTATGCATATGTTTGAGTATGTATGCATAATTCACACATATATATATATATATATATATATATATATATATATATATGTATGTATGGATATCTATATGTATTACTTATTCACTGGGTCCCACTTGATGTCGTGTTCGGTTTCCTTTAGAGGAAGTTCCCCGTCGAGGATCCCCGTCTCCCTCTGCCCACCGACGTCTTCATCCTTTAAGGGTCGCTTCTACTCTAGTCTGTAACCCTTGTTATTATTTGGGGGTGTATTTAAGGGTTCTATAAGGGGTGTGAAAATTTCCATACCGTACCCAGTCTAATTTAGTAATTTACTCTGAGATAGGTTTCCATAGCACCCTAAATAAACCTGCAACCATGTACTGTTGCTTCAATATTTAAGCGGTATGATTTTAGGGGTTTTTCGCATCCTGACCCCTTATAGGGACCCCTTATCGGAACGCCACATAGCTTTAGCCACGCAGGGCCTCGAGACCTTTCTAACACACCCAAGAACCCCCAACTCCTTGTGGTTGCTAAGAAAAAGTGAAAAGTAAATCTCTGGTTATGGTTTATGGTTTTACTGTATGAAAGTTGTTAACAATAGCCCTGTGGCCGGCCCCCTTGTTTTCGGTTCAGTTGGATGGGGTTTGATTTTTTTTTTCTTCAGGCCCTGGCCAGGGCCCAAATATATGCATATGTATTTAGTATTTCAGTATATAAATACATATACATGTGCACGAACGTGTGTGTGTGTGTGTGCATGTGTATACATATATATACATATATGTATATATATACACACACACACACACATAATAATATATATATATATATATATATATATATATATATATATATATACTTACATATACTCTAGAAGTAGCCATCAAAATCTGGATATCACTGAAGGAGGGACTGCCTTACGGAGAAGGCTATATCAGTAGCAACTCGAGGTTTCATGGTGTCTGATTCTATTTTTTCGGAAAAAAAGTACATGGGGTTTATTTTGATGACGTCACAATAGTTACGGATGCTTTGTGAATATGGTTGATCATTTTGGTCTTTTCAACTTTCAAAAACGATGGAATATAATTATTCTAATGATTATATTTCCATTAAACAATCTTCAAAATAGACGCCATCACACCTCACTGAGTTGCTACTGATCTAGCCTTCCCCGACTGGGTGGGCTTACAGGCCCGACAGGCAATTCGAACACCAGTGCCACTACAAAAGAATTTCACCCTTAGATTGGAGTGTGTTGGTAGTTGAACGTGTGTCCTTGGCAGCATTCAGTTAGTGCTGGTGTAGAAAAAATATACTTAGGGCATATACCCGCCTCGTACATATTTCCTGTAAGTTCAAAGGGTAAACTACATGTGTCATGGCTACGGAGTTCACGGAAAGCAACGGCTGCCTCATTCCGCTGCAAATGGCGCTCTCCACCTCATCTAGCAGACAGCTGTAATGATGCCTCCAGCGAGTTACTGGGATGCCTTTGGAAAGGTGTCCGATTTCCAAAATAATGTAGACCTTTATCCCATTATACTTATTACCAAAAGTTTATTTTCGATGTTTTTCAACAAATTATCAAAGTGAAAGGTCTGCAGCTTGTGTGAGTGTAGGAACACAATTATTGGTGCTAGAATTGATTACGAAGGGATGTCTAACATCTTGCGTAGGCTAATCATGCATATATTAATTTTGGTTGATACTTCAGAAATGCTTGAAATCACATCAAGACCCGGACTAAGTTCACCTAAATTTTGATGATAACGGCATCTGGACAATGACCGAACAGAGGGCAAATATTTAAGCAAATTGGTTTATTTGCAGCCAGAACTGTGACACTGTTGACCTCAATGAAGTAAGAGGCAAGCTACAAATATTCGTTTCAGATCCAATGCTGAAACAGTTTTGTCTCGACTCGTTTCGTCATCCTATCCATTGTTTAATAAAGCTTAATGATCTTTGGTTTACCTTATCAACTTCGAAATTTTCTGAAAGTGAAAGTAGATATTTCCTTACATACACATCCATGTTAGTGATTATTAAAGTTTTGAGTCAAGCAAATTTTCAATAAAATTGTTCGAAATGGTAAAAAAAAGAAACTCATGGACATATTTTCTCTGAAATTTAGAAATCAAGCCCAATTTTCTGAATTTAAACGATTATGAGACTAACTGCAGGTGTTCTCATATCTTAATCTATCAGTGGATTTTCAAAAATATTTTACGTGGAAGGCGACTTCTTCAGCCACTGTCGTTAACTGAAAGTAGCTTACCCAAATGGAATACCTGTATTAAATTATATTTTTAGTGATAATGACCCCCAGTCCCATGGCCGTTGTCGTTGGGACCTTAGGAGACAGACTGAGGCCCAATTTTGGGGACATCCCCTACCTTGGGCCTAAACCCTTGGCTTAAACAATTTTACACGGTCTTTTCTTCCAATTTCCTTTTCCTTCTCTTCTCCAACCTCTTCTGCTCCAACCCATGATGTGAGAACCATGTGGAAAGTAGAAAAGGATGGCTTTGTGTAAATCCTGAACGGCCTCAGGGAGCCATGGGCACAGTATTACCCTGTTTAGTTACCTAGCCCTTGTGGCAGACGCCACAATCACCTCGGCACCGGCGCTGTCTCGCTCTGCATAATTGCCTCATTCGGCACCGGCGAGCCTCGCTCAGAATAATTGCCCTTACGCCGAGTCAGCCGGCAGGCAAGCGTGGCGAGGTCCGCGGCGCTGATTCGCCGCGACGCGGAAGATAAGAAAGCAGCCGTCGGCCAATCAGTACACCTCAGCCGCAAACGACCCAGCATTATTACTTTACCCATTTTGTATTTATACCGCATTTTCCGCCGAAAATACACACTTCATCGTCTTCTCTGCAGCGAGTTTAATTCTCCTGTCTGCTCAGGGCCTAGGGCTCTCTCAATTACCTCGCCCTAGGCCTCTCCACACCCTTACCCCTCATGGGAACACTGAGAAGTGAACCATTTCTCTTCCATATGTACTCCAGGCTTATCATGGCCTGTAATCATTTCGTACTTTTATTAACGGCAATGAGGCTTGCCCCATTATCCACTAGCCCTGCTGACGTTCTCTCCCAGTTCTCCTCCCTCCTCCCCTTTGATCACGACTCTGAACACTGCCACCAGCTCAGTCCAAAGCACCTACCGAGGTCATTACTTAACCTTCATAAAACATTTCTTCTCTCAAAATCCTTTACTCCGTCTCCTCATGCCCCAGTGTTCTTTATTTTCAGCCCCTTCCTCCCATTTTACTACTCTGCATTCTTATTGCCAACCTCCCCATTACACAACCTAACTCAACACCTCTGACTCTTCTTTGTCATTCAAATACTTCCACCTCTACAAATCTTTTGAGTACTCTCAGTGGCCCAGCTAAATGGAATCGATTTTTCGTGATTCCCCCCAGAACCCCTTACTTCCAACAATGTCTCTAGAAACAAGTAGGCAAAGTTCAACATAACTCCCGAGGTCATCCAGAATATCAAAACTATCTAATCATGACCCAAGATAACATCCCTATATCCCACCCATCCTCCAAACTCTCCGCTCCCATTCCCTTTGCACTCAAAATGAATGCCGACATCCATCCTCCTCCTACTCATGCTCCCCCTACACCTCTTCCTCCCACTCCCTCCCAACACACCCTATCCTCCCTGATTCATCTGCACTGTAACCCCTCCCACCCCAATTATCCCTTCTGTCACACCTGTAGTCTTCCTTGGATCCTCCCTCTCCTGACATTTCTCCGGAAACTGCCCTTTGACCTTTTCACCCTTTTCGTTTTTGCCAGCCCCTACCTTCTTCCACGGACATCCTTTACAAAATCCCGAACATTTGACAACTTTTGATCTAATCATCCTTCAACTAATCCCTACCTTAACCAATTTACTCACCATTACTACCCTCACCCCTCTTAACCCTTTTCAACTAAACCCCATCTTTATCATTTTCATTGCTACACCTTTCGTGGTATATGACCTTTGATGTCTGGCACATTCACTTTGCTTTGTAACCATTAACCTTTTATTTACAGATGAGTTCATGAGATGTTACTTTTGCATAATACATATTTTAAGAATGATTTAAAGCATGGCATCTTACTCAGTTAAAATACAGTATTCATGTAACGTGTTCATATCAGTGTATATGCTATAGAAACTACATGTAAACACATTTTGTCTTACTATGGAAACAGTTCAAATAAAAGTCAAACAATATACTAACCTATAGAGTACTAAATAATCCCAAGACTGGAAAGTTTTTTTCACCAGACAATTCCCAAAATATTGAACTTAAGATCCCGTCCACAAGGAAAAGCTCTACCCAGTAAACTCTGTTTGGTGCGAGATCAGAAATGGAGAAAACAGCAAGAAAATATTTAGTGATGTATCAAGGCTTTGCCTGTTGGTCAAGGTTGAGCATTGTGATTGGGATACAGATGCAGTCAAACACACAAACTTACATTGTGTGTTTAATATTTCTTGTGTGTTCTTCGATCTGTATCGCACACCAATTGATCCTCTTTCAGTCACTCTCAGTGTTGCTTGGACAGCACCGGAAATCCATACAGCAGAGGCATTGTTTACCAAGCAAAGGTTGCCATTTTGGACATGGCATAAAGCTTTAATGTAAGAAAATAATGTCTCGCCAAGGGATGATATTAAAAAAGGGTGATTGTATATTCCACATGTAAACAATCACTAGAAAAGTTGACTGGTATGGCAAACACAGATTGCTTTAGTCATTTTATTACTTTCGCACTTAGGCTGCGCTATACATTATGCTGACAGGTTATACAATAATGTTATTACAATTTACAAATGATCACTTTTGTGGTAATGTGTTTACTGTCTACCCTTTGGGCAACAAAGATATGTACAGACAAATGAATAAGAGAACAAACACCCTTTTTGTGATGACTGAGAAGTGGCCATGGAGTGTTGGGCCAAGCCTGGGGAACATGGCACTGGAAACATGTATTGCTCATCCCCATTCCATTACTTTCCTTCCATACGCACTGTCAATGCCAGGTTCTATATGCCACGTCATACTATATCTATGCATTTGTAACTCCATATGGGCTTGGTTGCCAATACACAGAAAAGATGCAGAGTCTTCCATCACCACTTTATACTGATTTTACTTCTGCTGGGATGACCCTAATCTCAGATCAGCTGTCTCTACTGTCCTCAACTGAACAGTATGGGATACTGACTACATATTCAAAACCCTTTAGGCATAATCAACCAAAAATTTTAATAAGACAAGAATGAACATGATTATATATATGATACATCATCCTCAACATTGTCTATAAACATAATACATACGGACATCACTCTGACGGCACTTGATCAGGTAAAAATCTGGCAATGTAGATGGCTGGAGGTCCAGCTTGGAAATAACATTGATTTGCATGGTGTGTGTGTGACATGTCTATGTCTCTCTATGTTTATGCCTATGCCTATGCCTGTATTTATATTCATATATGTCAATCACACACTTACAAACAACTGATGCACACACAACATGCAACTGATATACCACTTACACATATATATATATATATATATATATATATATATATATATATATATATATATATATATATATATATATATATATATATATATATACAGAGACAGACTGACAGACAGTAAGTGTGAGTGTGAGTGTGAGTGTCTGTAAATTATGCCCACATCCATGCATGTTCTATTCCTCTTGCACAACTAACATACGTGTACCTGTCCTTAAACTCCTTTATTTGTTCTCTCTCTCTATCAAAGTACCCAAGTGGTCCTTCAATTCCTCCTGAAGGGCTACACAAATTACTCAGTGGTGATGGTCCTATATAAAGAGGTATGTCATGCTAACATAGTGACTTTTAGAAATCAGGTGTTGGTCCACAGTCGCTCAGCAGGATGATAGCAAGGACTAGGAACGTAAACGACACCAGGTGACTTGTTTACAATATTTGAACAAAGAACAACAAACACTGAATGAAAGAGCTGACTGAGAGGTTTCACTTGTTGGGAGATTCATTTCCATGTCAAATTGGGCTGTAGCATGTGAGTAGCAGGAAGTGGTATGAGACTACTGACAGAACCGGGTTTATTTCAGGATACACAGATTGAGGTATACTTGAGATATAACAATCTGACATCAAAATGGGTGGTAAAGTTACAACCAAAATATCTGTTGACCTAAAAAAAAAGAAAAAGAAAAAAAAGAAAAAGAAAAAAGAAAAAATTGCCAATTTCTTCACTATACAGATCTTCTTTATTACAACCTTTTAAATTTGTTCCACATGCTACTAAAATCAATATCAGTTAATGATGAGCTCCCAACTGAGAAATATAGCCTGGTATACGCAGTACCAAGCATATTG
>NW_020868581.1:631224-633724 GCF_003789085.1 Penaeus vannamei
ACGCCCAGCAATATTTATTTTTTCGGGTGTCTCATATGTGGGACACCCATCGTTAGTGGGTTAAATATCATAAAAATAAAATATCAAAATGACATAAATAACAAAATATTCATTGAGTTATGGACTATTTAGAGAAATAATATGGTGGCTGTGCAAGACAACAATCATTTACTATCTGGATACAGGATATCAAATGACAAAAAGAAGACTAGAAAAGGGCAAAAAATAAAAGAACACCAAAAATGCTTATGTACAAAAAGAGATAACAGCATTGCAAGGAGGCTTGACACCCCACATGAGTGTTCATCTGGGCCCAACCTACAAGCCACACAGCCTTGAGAGTGGCTACTCAGGTAAGCCTAATGCCCAGATTTTGAGCCACATATGGACAGCCAAGCACCTGAATCCGAGGGGTTAAGTGCTTCTGAAGCCATCCATGGTAAATAAAATTAAGAAAACAAAACTACAGTGGACAGTGCAAATACCCAGACCAATGGATTAAAGGCTTTGCATCTCAAAGAAGTGTTAGAAACCCTACTCGTTTGGTGACACTCTTACACTGATTGTAGCTTTAGAGTTCCCTCATACTTGTAGTTTACAGCAGTCTATGCTGCACACAATAATCTTTCACCATTATATGAGAATGATCATGATGAACATAACTATCAATTGGTGCTTTGTCTCAACCTTTGGGAATATTTAAGCTGCAAGAATCAATATATAAATATAATAAGATATCAAACAAGAGGATATGCACTAGACAGAAATTTTGCTGCTGGACCTCACCTTCGTCCGTATCATGGTGGTCTAGAGAATCTGAATGATCAGGCACTGAGGAGGCCACCGACACAAAGGAGCTTGGTCGTGAGGTGTGTGGAGAGGTGGCAGTGGGAGGGGTCGCAGCCGTGGTGGAAGTGCTGGTGGTGATGTCTGAGTGGTGAGTGGATGTTGATGTCTGGTTTGTTAGAGAGTTCTGCCTCATGTGCAGAAGATGCAGCCGTTCTCTGGACGCTACAAGCTCTTTGCGCATACGATCACGCTCGTCATCACGCTCTGACACTAAATTCTGTGGAGACAAAAAAATATTAATCAATCAATTAATCAGAGTTTTATGCTCAAAATATCATTTTGCTACAATTTTTGTTCTATTTTCAATCAATATTTATTCCAGCTCATTCTGAACTCCCAACCAAATGTATTTGAAATTTCTTAAATCAAAATTAAGCCTTAAACTATTAGCAAAGTCATGGCACTGTTCTTCGATAAAAAAAAAGAGCAAAAAAGTAATGAAAATAATTAAATACTAATGATTCAATAAAAAGTAAGACAGCATACCAATAAAGACGAAAGCTGTTGTGACAAGGATGTAGATATGGCCATAAGCTTTGTCATAGGAGCTTGATACAGGGGTAAACTTGAGAGCTTATTGGCACTATCATTATTGGCTCTTGCAGCTACTATATCCGACTCCCGGATGTTAAGTGCTTCATTGAGCGTTTCTTGCAAACACTTGGCCTGATACATGGCAGCTAACACTAATTCTCTTGGTTCCTTGTTCCCAACAGCTGGTTCACCAGCCATGTCAGCCACATTCTCAAAGTGCTCATGCGGAATGTTTAGGATGTCTGCAATGATGTGCTGTTTTTCCTCCAAAGCCTGGCGGATCTTCAAGTCTTTCCGTCGAAGATGTTCTGTGGAGTAAGAGCAGCATTTTAACAACTATAAAACCCTTTGTTTTGTTAACTCTTAGTCATAGGAAAATTATATTCAGTATGAAGAAAATGAGAAGAGAATAAAATAGTACTGAAGTAACTTACTAAAAAAAAAAAAAAAAAAAAAAAAAAAAAAAAAAACAATGAAAGCTGTATGATAGAAGCACTTGAAGAGCAGATTCCTTTTCTCGGTCACAACAAATAGTCCTACTTACCTTTATCAGTCTCAAGACATCTACATTTAAAAGAGCACATTTTTTTGTAAAAGTTGGAATATTATTAGGATGCCTGCTGTGAGCCCAAAATATTTTGCCCTTTCATCATAGATGTGTTCTTGCATTATAAAGGGAAAAGTACAATGTTTTCACAAGACTTCCGAGGCACGTGTCCTAATTTTTGAGTTAATGACTTTAAAGAGCTATTGTAATCTTATTCCATTCACAATTTCTTCCACTTCTCCTTACTACATTTTTGGCTTCTTTTTTTAAGAAAGGCTTTTCCAGTTAACAATAAAATCCTATTGATTCTCTATTTCATAAACAGTTGCTAAGTCATTTTTTGGGAGAAAATAACTCCCGCATTTCTAAATCCTTGATCCTTTTACCTTTGATCATGTGTAAGTATTCAAACAGAGAAGACAGCACGGTCAAGAATAAAACATAGCAAATCTTCTTCATGACCTATTGTCAGGTCCATAAGTCAATTACAAACATTTCAATAAATACATTAATTCAAAATAAACACCAGGAATAAAATTTTCAGAAAGATTAAAAATATTTGCTAATACT
>NW_020868581.1:643724-659767 GCF_003789085.1 Penaeus vannamei
ATAATAATACACTCAGTTCTATTACAGGTATACATTTACTAGTATATCCTATTACATAATTCAATACCTATATGTATAGCTATATTTATACACATATATGTAAAAATAATAACATAAAATTGGAAAAATTAGCACTTCAGATATAAATAAGAGCATTACGGTATCATTCTCGGTTACAAATCTTACATTACCATACTATTACACAGTGAGTGTGGCTAACTTGAATGTACTGTCCAACATTGTCACTAGATTGTCATCTCTTCTGTTAGTGAGGTGAAGACCTGAGTGTATGTATGTATGCTATGTTATGTATGTATGATAAGTATATCAATGGTAATGATATAAATCTATGTATTTTACTGTTATGTGACTCAGTGAATAAATGGTTATTTCGTAGCACATCGAGATCATCCCTTGTACATCTACGAGGCATTGCTTGCTGTTCATGCATACTTCCCAACTTGGCGTCAATATCTAAAGCTAGTCAGCTCAGCTCGTGAGGATGTATTTACTGATATATATGTATATAGTATTAACTATATTTAATGCTGAACAAAGCATACTAGTTCAGTTACAATATTCGCATATGATGTTATTTTAATACAAGATACATGGTGTATTATGCTTTAATGTATCTATATAAGCACATGTTATATTGTGTATAGACACTTTTTAAATTGATAACTTTGTTATAATACTTTATGTGTAAGCTAACAATTTTGACCTTCTTCAGTAAGACTATGTAGTGTATGTATTGTAATCGAGTATACTTATTGTTTACTATTATGTAATAATAGCTACTCGTACTGTGTATTATTTATGTATGTATATGCATGTTAATGATTATATTGTATATTGGTATATGTAATGTATATGTATATGTATGTTTGTATATGATCTATGTATTTATTGTACTTAATGATATGTATATGATACTAATGCATATCAAATGCATATATGTATATATGCTATAAACTAGCAACTAAATGTATCAATAATACTCACATATATAACACCAACAACCATATTACACCAATACTAACCTAACATGACACACCCTACTATATATATAATATACACATACATACCATATATTATATACTAAAATATATCCTATAACATATATATATGCTCACGTACTCTTTGACACCTCATATGTGAATCTTCGCCTATCACTTGCACGCAGCACAGTCCCCGGCAAGGGCGCGCGAGCCCAGTCGCACACGTCTGCCTCGGCCACTGCAACTCCCAATTTCCTCGGAACCCAGCGTGAGCATATTTCCAATGCCCGCCAAATACGCTGCTCGCTACAGACTAACCAAGGCATTCTTTCACAAATATACTTCGAACGCTTAATTCCAAATTGTGCCTTCGCGAATACCGTTAGGTCTGGACGTTCATTTGCCAGACATGCCGTCCTCGTGCATGCACGCGGCGTGTCAATAATTTTCTGAAATGATGTGTGTCAGTGAGACCGTTACTTACAGGCCTTAGTCAATTAAACGAAAGTGTGTTTCACTATTGTTGTTCTTTCTAACTTATACATTGCTGAACATTACTGGAAAAGAAAGCTATACAAATGGCCAGCATGTGGGAAGCGAAGACCAATCGTACAATTCTTCTTACTGGATAAATTGATCCCTAACGATTTTTTTTGCCGCGGCATGCTCCCTCACACCCCACCTTTATCGCGGGTCTACTTGTCGACTGATCCCATATCAGTATTGCGTCTGCGGCCGAGCCATTCTATTCATATAGGGTGGCAGTGTTACACCCCACCCAGGGACAATCAGTATCGCTACCACACCCCGTTTTGTCAGCTTCTAACATTGAGACCCTTTTACCTCATCACCTACTGGTTACGACATCAGAGCTCTAAATCATACAACGAATATAAATTCAACATAGATAACGATAGTATTGATAAACTACAGCGTTGTGTGTGTCGTGTGTGTTGTGTCGTAGATGCTGCTGTGTGATTCTGTGTGTTGTGGTGTGTGTGTGTGTGTGTGGTGTGTGTGTGTGTGGTGTGTGGTGTGCTGGTGTATAGACAGTGCGTGTGCAGTGCGTGGAACCGGGCGACATGACAAACACCGAGGCGGACGCTCGCCCGAGACCGGGGACGGGCTGTCGACGGCCAGAAGCGGACGAATTCCCCCCGAGTGAGCTAGACAGACGTGAATCACTAGGGGATTAACGACAAGAGTAACCCTGAACTGACTGCTCTGGAGTCAGGTCGGGATTCGAAAAAGGCGGCTGGTATAAGTAATCCCTGCCACCCGGACGGGCAAACCGTACTTTAATCAGGTGCGACCAGATGTGCGAAGGATTACTCTCCAATAACGGCGTTTAGAAGGCTAAAAGATAGATTGATAATAACACACAGCACCATCATGCCAATACAAACACCAAACACACATTTATATCATATAACATATATATATATATAAATAAATAAATAAATAAATATATCTATACATATATTTTTATTATTTTTTTATATAAACTTTCTTTAACTATATATATATATATATATATATTATATATACGTATTATACACATACCACATAACATATCACACATATATACATACAAAAATAAAAATGATATATAATAATAAATACAATAATACATATACATATACATAATATATATACTATAATATTATATACTAATATAATATATATATACAATATATATATATACATAATATATATATACTACATACATTACATATATAATATATACTATATATATATATATATATATATATATATTATACTATATAGTACTATACTATATCAGATATCAGCACACACACACAAACCACACACACAACACACACACGACACACACACACACACACACACACACACAATATATATATATCATAGATATGTACATCTCAGTATATATATAACATACACTATGTATATATAATATATATATATATATAATGATATATATTATAATATATATAATAAGTATAATATATACACTATTATACTTAAATATACGAATATCACACATAACATAAATATGCACACAATATACATAAAAAAAATACATATACAGGACTATATACATACGTACATATAACATATATATATATATATTATATAATATATATATATCGGCTAATATATATATAGATACATATATAATTACATATATAGTATATACTATATATATACGTGATATATTATATATATACTATATTATATACAATATTACATATACTAATATATACATATATATACTATATTATATATATATCTATAGTCATATATATATATATATATACAGCATACAGACCACACACACATACACACACACACACACACAACATACACACGACTACACACACCTACACACACAAAATATATATATATATATATTTATATTATAGATATATCACTATCTTATATGAGATAGATAGAATAGAGTAGATAGATAATAATATTGTACACATACACTATATGTTGTGTGCATGTGTGCTTATACAGGAAGGATCACATAATATTTTACGTCAGCTTAAGCTCTACAGATCAATTTTGTGTTGGTGTCCTCCCTGGGTTTTTACATACGGGTAGAGTTAAATGAAAAATCACTTTCCACTCAGACCATATTTTTCGCTCAGACACTAACATCGGTGTGATCAATACATTGTGTTCATCCAAGCAGAGAGATTTCATTAAAGGATATTGCTTCCTCTGGGTACAGTGAACACAGCATACGATGGAAACACAGCATATTGTGGAAACTGTTATTACAGCAAACAATACCTACACGCGGCTTATGATGCATTTATATGTATCATTATATGTATCAGTTCCAATGCACCTTGGTGAGGTGAACAGGTGTCGAGATAAACACCGACGCATTACACCACACAACACATCACCCACAAACGCGGCCGTCTAAATCTGAGTATAAACAATAACCAGCATAAATATATTGAGGTTATACACCTATATATTATATATATATATTACCCAGACCTATGATATATCATGCACAAAACCGACCATTCTAACACCTCAGGCCACAACCACACCCACACACCACCCATCCTAGCGTCCCCGAACACAACACCCACACCAGACCGCAAGCAACCTTCGAGCCTTCTTCGTGAATCGTGAGAACTTTTCCAGAGCTCCGTACTGCATTCTAGTATGCAGTCGGATTTCCGGCTGGATTATAGTGTTCAGTCTCAATTAATCAATCGTATTAGGTATATAATTATTTCTTTCCTCTCGGGCTACTCAGCCTCGGCTCTCTCATCGCTCTTACCTGATTCATTAGCGTACTCTTCGCCATATGATTACCCTTGATAATATATATCTTATACCCATCAACTCTAGGTATACCTCACTCATAATCTAGTGCATCACATATATATGTATGTGTAATATATACTATATATATATATATATAGTATATATACTATATAAACATAAATATATATATATATTACTATATAACAAAGTATATGCTAATAATAACATAAATATGTGTATAACACACATACACACCACTTCTTGTCTTCAACATTCAGCGACCATCACCACCAAGTAGTAGTAGATAAACTATATATATATATATAAGGTTATATAGGACATATTAGTTTATAGTGACTCTACTATCGTACCTTAACTAAGGGTTAGTTATGTAATTGTACAGGTAGTAGGAGGCTGAAAGCTCATAATTATCCGCTCTCGTGGGAGCTGGGAGACTAATTTGCAGCTATCTCTGTCCTTATTTCCCAAATAGCCTAATAGCTGTCCTGGATCTCAAACTATCCACCTGGATATATACTCCTTATACAATGGCCAATATCCATGACCATGGCGGGCTGCGAGCCAAAAGCCACTCGCATCCCATCATGATAGTTCAATCGAGAAAACACACGCCGTAGCTATTTTGAGTGTCACGTCTAGTCACGGGAAACCCCATTTTCCTTACTTTAACACTACATCTGCAACAGTCAAAACAACCAAAGGGATTCTGAGTGACCGCGCTCTTCAAATAAATACGTCAATATAACAAATTTATAGCTAGCATAGTCCCATAAACTCACAAAGAAAGGACAGGCCGGATGCGCAAAGTTTAAGCTTGAAAATCTATCTGCGGGCTCAAGCTCTTCTCCCGAGGAGGCGCGGCCAGGTCCCTGCCTTCCTCCCAGGATAAAGGCGTCGCACCTGTCCGGGACGTCCCGAGGACACCCCCGTGCACGAGGGACTTCGCCGATATCCTCGCGGAATGACAAGAGGGGGTGAAGGAGCAGGTAGGGCACGCGAGGAGAGGCCGGGGGGAAACGAGAGAGGCCTGGAGAAACAGGTGAAGGATACACGGAGGTCATGAGGGACAGGGAAGGATTAAGAGAGACTGGAGGAATAGAAGACGGACCGGCGAGGCAGGTGATGGGCAAGAGACAGATAGGCGCGCGAGGGGCAGAATGAAGGCCTGGAGAGGCAAACGAAGGAGAGGACGGGTCAGAGGGGGGGGGGGTAGAAGGAAGGTGAGGGAAGAGAAGGGACAAGAGGACGGGCTTGTTAAGTGCAGAGAAACTGCTAGGAGTGGAAGGCGTCCTGGCAGAGCTGGAAAGGCTGAAGGTGACCAGGCGACTCAATCCACAGGCAAGCCAAACTTTTTTTTAACGCTCTCTCGCTTCTCCCCGATGCCGCCGCTCACCGGGCCCTTCCGTCTCTCAAGCACCCAAACCCTCCCACTGGTGTTCGACGCTCACCCGCATGGTGAACAACCGGTTCGTTCAGATGATTTTTTTTTTGTCAACGCCTAATATTGGTGCAACTGCGACGGCGCCGAGAGAAACGTGCAACTTCGGCGTCGGCCCCAGCCTCGTTCCCCGGCCTGCGCTGTCTTCTACAGCACCCACGCCAAGGTCTCCTTCGGATTACACAGCGCATGTCAACAAATTCCGCAGTCATACGAGAAAAAGACTAACTCTACAGCAGAAACCACTGGGTGAGGCTACCAGGCAAAATGCATGTTAGAGTAACTACGTCAAGTACAGCGCACACGACTACTCTACACGGCCTCCTTCCTACCTCTTGACGCCGTCACTCGATCTGCTCTTGCTGGCGCTGCGAGGCGGGGACTTCAGCCGAGTTAGCAGCGGCATTTTGTTCCACGAGCGCCTAACTACACTTCACGCCTCCCTACCATTGCGAAGCGCGCTTCCTCTCACGACACACTGTGTCTCTCAGCAACCTCAGCCACTCTGATTCCTACTGGCACACTACAATGCAGTCTTCCATCACACCACCCTACACTCCCTGTTTACAATGTACCATATACCGTTATGAAATCCCGGTGTATATTTAGAGTTCAACGTAACACTTCCCAACACTGTTCCACAGAGCACACTACTTGCACTCTACCTGACTACAAAGCCACATGCCAGGGCCACCATGCCCAAGTACCCTAAGGCGCCTAGAGAGTGCCACGGCGCCGCAAACTCCGCAGGCAGCTGTAGCGCCTCTCGCCCTCCCTGCAATCTGTGTCCGCCTCCACCGAAATCTCCCTGTCTGTCTACCTTGCAACCATTACATCAGGGGACGCTCGCTAACTATGCACTATTGATTCACACATCGCTCGCTCACAACACGACCTCAAACGCAGCCCAAAAGCGGCGTGGCGAGGTGGCGACGGCGAACGCCAGGTACACGCACTTGGGGGACAACACGCGCGCCACTCCCTAACGCTGGCGACCTACTACCAACGCTCTCCGCCCGCACGCTCGCCCTCCCCTCCGGAACTGTGCCAACCACCACACACTCACCAAACCTGTCAACTCGTCACTGCTCCTCGCTCAGACACACGCACGAATCACAGCTGAACATTAGCCTCGCGGCAAATATCCTCGCGTACAGATGCTAATGGCGATTCTAGACGTCATGCGGTTACTAGAATCTCACGTGCCTTGGAACTTCCTTTCGATCAAGGATAATAATTTTGCACCTTTTATAGTTATGACTAATGCAAGGATACCTTCCACACAATCTAAACAGATGAAGGATTAAATATGTTCATCAACTCGCAGGCGGAGAGCCCAGCTATAGGGCTGGTGTGCCAAGCTGCCTCTGACGGACATTTATTGAGTAAACATCTCGAACTGCTTTGCGCAAGTTTAAAACAGAACAGATCTAGTCAGGCGGATAAAAGACACCTGGGAGAACTTGTTTCGAGAAATCAAGAACAGATTTCACTCAGGTACTCCTAACCCCTCCCCTTGCTCCGCTGAATAGAAAATCATAACAAAAATTACAAAAATAACTCAGTTTATCTCTCCGGCATTAGCAAAGAATGAGCAGAGCTGCCGGCTGGGGAAGGTCATCATTATTCGTGAAAACGCGTTTCCCTTGACCCGGCGACAACCGCCCTCGTCATGTAGGACAAACATACCCAAGGAGCTCGTTTCCTTTGGCCAATGCTAAAATGATAAAGAGCGAGAATGAATAAAAAAAGAACACCTGATGCCAAAAAATTAAATTATCCCCAGGACAATGAATCTCTTATGAGTGTATACAGTATCTTTCCCATTCCCTTTCCTTTCGTTTTTTCTCCCCCACTCCCTATTCACACGCTGTGCTTTCCCAACACCCAGCTACTGCCATGCGTAACCACCCACCCCCCACCGCTTTACTTCACTCCCGTCCCCTTTGTCGCCGTGATCTTCAAATGTCAACCGCCTCGCCATTTACCCGTGAAACCCGAGGCCACGAAAGACGCGTCCTCCTGCTTTCCCATCTGAATGCAAATTCTGTTTTGATCCGTCTGGAGCAGTTCAAAACAATCCTCTCCCCCTCTCGCCCTCCCCCTCCCGCAGCTCCCACTACCCCCGGAGGCGAGGCGACCCTGCAGAACCGCTTCATAAATCCGGTGATACATTCTGGCCTTGTCACTCGGCGGCCGTGACTCGCGCTTTCTTTTCGGGCTCCTTGGCGCCCGACCACCCCGGCCATGGCGGCCTCCTCCAAGCAGCATCGCCATCGCTATTCTTTATCGGGCGCGTCCCTCCGCCGGCCGCCCGCGCTGCGAGAACCAGCCTTGTAGGCACCGCAGCCTCGGATCGCCGTCTTTACCTGATGGAGTGCCCCGTGACCTTTGGCAGGGAATCTCGACAAGAAAGTCACCTGGCGCATAAGCTGTCATCAGGGCGCGCTGAACACATGAGTACACATTCATTCATATACATTTATTCATCCAGCTATCCAACCCCCCAAGGATGCAAGCACACCTACCCACACGCACAGACACACGGACCGAGACGCCTGAATTCGAAGGGCGTGTACCTGCACCTCTGCCCATCTTTCCCAGCTTTTCCGAATGCCCAGGGAACGACTGCAGCGCAGCCTGGAGGACAGCCGGCCAGAGGAGGCCCCACTCGTCCCGGCACCTGAGAGTCGGCCGTCCTCCGTCCCTTTCTACTTTTCCCGTCGGTGCCCATCGCCCCATGACCATTTTCGCGTCTACGCTTGTCTAGCGAAGGCGAACATCGATCCCTTTTTAACAACCCACGCCGCGCACTCGATCGCCCACCTGTTGGCAGCTTTCACTCAAAATCGATGTTTCTTCTGTATTCCTCGGGATTCAGGAAACAGATATTATTTTCTATTGAAGGATCCAGCGGTCTACTCATCTGCATACAGTGACGGATTTAGCAATTCCATCACAACATATAATGTGGAGTTACACAACACATTCTAATTTTCTCTTATTGTCAGTAAGCTTAAGAACTCAGAACGAACACGAATATTTCGGTGGCATGTCCAGCCTCCCCCGTGATCGGCCCAGAGGTGCCCCGCAAGGCCCCTCGCAGCTTCCGTCCTGTCCCTCTGCCCGCCGCCCACAGCCCCTGGCCGCCCCGAGAGCGGCCTGCCACTAATGGGAGCCAGATCAATCTCCTGCCACAGCCGCGCCACGAGCCGCTTGTTCGCCGGCCAATTCCGTCCCGCATTTCCCGGTTTCAGTTCATTAGAAACATCAATACTGGATCACATCACTCGCAAGATATGTAAAAAGCGTCACAATGGCGAGGCGAGGCAGGGCCGCCGTCGCCATGGCAATGCTGGCGGTGGCGGGGCGGTCCAGGTGGCATCCTACCTGAGCGCTCCCTCACGCGCACCCCTGCCTCTGCCCTCCGCCCGTGTATGGCACCCTGCCGCCTGCCATCCGCCCTGACACTGCCCACGATATTGGCCATATCCTGTGGCTTGTCTGCCGCCGCGGAGGATCGTTCCCGCCACGGCCGCCGGCGGGGCGAGCAGCGAACAATCGCGACGACGCGTGCATGAACCTGACGACGCAGGCTGTCTGATCAGCCCCTTGCAGCGACGTCGCCCTCGGCAATGCATCGCGCGACTTGGGAGCGTGAGGCTTTAACTCCTCCCTGTGACGGCCAGGGCCGCGGCGCGGACTTAAAGATCAACATCGGGGGAGCGCCGCCATGAGCGAGGGAGCGAAGTACCGGCGGCGCTGGCGATGCCTCAGCGGGAGCCTTCCTCGCGCGGGGACGCTTCACACACTACTGCCGGGCCCCGAGCACCGCCTGCCCGCCCCAGCCGAGCCACGCGGCACCGCCACCTCCCCTGTCAATGCCACCTTCTTCCCCAGGTGCACTTCGTCACCGCCGCCCGTGCCCAGGGGAAGCAACTTCGACAACAGTCCCAGTCATGTGCGGAGCTGGGGGTGGGGGGAAGGCCGATGTAGGGAGGGAGGGGGAAGGACTGGGCAATTAGGTGCGTTAGGTGGGGTACGGTGGGCAGGGGAGATGTGGGCTGGGGAGGAGAAGGAGAAGAAAGTGAGGGAGGAGAGGGGGTATTGGGATAGCAAAGAATAAGTGGTTGAGTGGGAGAAGAGGGGAAGAGATGGGATGTGGTAAGTGGGTGCCTAGGTGAGGATTCAGGTGGGTAGAATAGGGAAGGGAAGGAGAGAAGGGAGGGGGAGGGAGGGAGGGGAGCGGAGGGAATGGAATGGTAGGGGAGGGGAAAGGAGAGAAGGAGGGGAGGGTTGGGATGGAAGGGGTAAGCGGCTGATGCAGGTGTTGGGGAAGGAAGACTTGCTGTGGAATCCGGCGCAGCGAAAGGATGACGACGTAGGCGTGTACGAACCACGCCGAGAAATGTCGCTGCGGAATCGCGAGTCATACCGGGCACGGGAATGCACAAACCGCAGTTTAAAGGCAACGCAATCCATTGGCTAAGACGCCCTCCGGGAAGGGCAGACAATAGAGCAGTCGAAAGCCGACTCAAGCCGGGGACACGGATCCATTCTCGCGCACAGGCCGGGGCCGCGAACACTGCACCGTGACAGCCGCAGGAAAGGCGCGGGCGAGGATGAGCAACTCCACCGAGACGCGCCTCATCCATCTTCATCAAATCGTTCTAATGAAATCTCGGTGTCACAGCCTCCTCGAAATCACACGCCATCCCGCAAAACGTCTCTCGCTCACCGAGCCAGTCACTGATTCACGCTTCTCAAGGAGGAGAGCGAGGGCTCGCGGCTGAATTTATCACAAGCTAGGAAGTGTTTATGTCAGAGAAGCGTTCCCTTAAGACGGGGAGGAGAGAGGAGAGAGGAGAGGAGAAGGGATGGAAGAGAGGAGGGAGGATATCAAAAAAAAGAGATGGAGAAAAGAAGGTGACAGGAAGGGGCGGGGGAGCGGGAGACGAATGGCGAGAGGGGGGGAGGGGAGGGAGACGCGTACGGGTGGGGCACTGATAAGGACTGGAGAAAAGAGAGCGGTATATTAAGATTAAGGATGTGAAAATAATGATGAAGATAATGGTGGTGGTGGTAGAGATGATCACGATGGTGATGATGCTAGCGGTGATGATGGTTATGGTGGTGATGATGACGGTTGTGGTAGTAGTGGTGATGACTGATGGTGGTGGTGATGATTGATGGTGGTGATCATGATGACAATGGTGATGATGACAATTATGATTAATTATTAATTAATTAATGATGATGATGGCGGTGATGATGGAAGCCGACCGACAAAAACGCGTGGCAGCCTTTGATGCAAAAAGCGCCAATCCGAGACCGACTCCGGAAGGAGCTGCTCCTCTGACCCCCGGCGACAGGTGGCGCATCGCTTACCACGGCGTCATGAGGGGAATCATGGCCTCGGCGCATGCGCAGCCATAACAGTGCATGATAAATGAGTCCAAATGACAGCTCGTTTTGATCGATTTATCTACGCTGCAAAAGTTATTTACCCAATAAAATGTTTATGTTTATCTGGCGTCGCGTAAATCCTCTCTGGATAAAGCAAAACGCACACGCCGCGGAGTGCAGCGTCTGTCCCTTCCCGCATGTCACTGTGACTCGCTGGCAGGACTAGTCAAGTACATACACACTGGGTATGGCGCCCTTTACAGTTTCTCTCTAAGCTGATGTCATTTCGCAGATAACTTTGGGGATATATTTTGTAACCAATATAAGAATTATTTCGTCCAAGATAAATACAGGCTTCGTACCGCAGATTATGTGACGACATGAGTCTCTGCATTAGCTGGGTCTTCGGCTATATTTAGCATATTGTCTTTACAAGCCTTTATCATCCCATAAGTAATTTATCAAATTTAATTCTAAAATAATGCATTAAGCTTTGACTTTAAGACAACTTCATCTCGTTTAACCTCCGTATCACATTTTCTTTCCTCCACTGATCTGCCTCGATGAAGTGGGAGGCACGAAGGTAGGCGACGCGCAACCCACACGACTTGCAGATTGCAAGAGGAGGGCACTGTCGAGGACGCCAGAGCAAGAGGCACCGTCCACAATCGGTGCATAAAGGCGTCCTGAAAACGTGCACTCCCTGCAATTGCTGGACTTAATAACCCAGTGAGTTCGCTAATTCGGGGCGGGATGCTCTCAACTTATGGCTTCATAGAGGAAAGGCTGCATGAATCATGCGTATTTATAAACACACAACCTAAATCGACACCCTCTCTGACAGGGAAGAAGCAGAGCTAAGGAGGACTTTCCCCACCCACCCCACCCCCCGTGCCATTCCTTCCGCCCTCGATCCCTGAACTCGCCCCGAATTAAAATTTCCCGTTCCCTTTCCCTGATCACATGTATCCACCATTCACTTCCTCCTTTTCTGTTCTCTTTCTTCACCTTTCTCTTGACGTTTATCCATTCGTCCCCTTCCACTCCCACTCCCACCCCTGCGTCCCCCCACCAGTGCGCCGCGCGCAACAGGCGTCCCTTCAGGTCATTTCACGGCGCTGCCATCAAGGGCTCCTTCAGGTATCACAGACGGACTCTGTCCCAGCTCTCCCTCCCTTCGCGTCCACAACAGACGATTCTCCTGCTCGTGATTCACTTCGCTTTCCCTGAGTAAACAGCGGCACAAACGGCCATCTATGGCCGCGCCCCTTGAGACTGCGCGAGGCCCACACAGGGTACACGCAGGCGGCGAAGAAGCAGACGCCACAGGGGAAGGAAACTTACCGTGAATTAGTGGCGGCGGTTCCTGCCGCCGAACTCGCCGAGGGCGACGACTTGGGGCGCCCCGCTTCCGGCTTCTCTACCTGCAACTTTCCAGGCAGCGGCTTCGAAGGCTTGGCCTTCTCCGCCTGTTTCTTCCTTATAAATGCAGTGTCTGCGGGTTTGGTTGACTGGCCTTTGGCGGCTTTGGTGCCATTGACGTTCGAGGACTTGGCTTTGGTTGTATCGGCGTTGGCTTTGGCTTGGTTGGCTTTGGTTGACTGGGCTTTGGCGGTGTCGGGCTTGGAGTTGTCAGGGCGCGAGAAGGCCTGCTTGACGCGCCGTGAAACAGATACAGTGCGGCCGATGGCCCCCATGACGCTCTGGCGCACGTCCTCGGTGCTGCTCCACGCCCGCAGCCCGCCCACGAGCCTGGAAACGCGCCCACTGCCGCCCCCGCCCCTTCCGGTCACGTTGTCGCTCTCAGTGTGACCGTTGGCACTCTCCTCCAGGAGCTCCTTCTTCTGCCGCACCTGCATGGCTAGGTTCTTCCTGTCCTTAACCACTTTGTTGACAGCAGGAGCGGGCGTGCGGGCGCTGCTGCCATGGTTCGTCAGGGATGTTCGCAGGGCAGATTTCCGCAGACCGAGGCTGCTCTCGGCGACGAAGGTGCAGCTGCGCCGCATGAAGCTGTAGGGCGAGGGCGTGGTGGGTGCGGGCGTAGCAGTCCCCAGCGGCCGCCGCAGGGTAACGCCGTCGCTGGCGCCGCCGCCCGCGAGGCTGTCCTTGCCTTTCTTCATGACGTCGGCAAGGAGCACAGGACTAGATTGCACTATATCATAGCTTGCTTTGTTCACTAAATCCTATAACAATAGCACCAGAAAACTAACAGGGCTTCCTGTGACAGTTTCCGGCGATGGCTTCCGCCATACCAAAGGCACCGTTTCAATTTTGTGTTCGACACTTCATTTTCCTATTCATTGCAATGCTTTTCGTATTCTCTTATCAATGGGTTTCATAATACACGCACGAAGACACTGCAGCACACAAAACACACTCAAACACACAGAACACAGACGACATATGGTACATCACCCGCTATCCTGGCGCTGTACACCACTGGAGTAATCGCTGTCACATTTTCCTCACGTTTCAAAGCCAACACCATTATCTTTACACATCCGTTTTCTTGGCTTTGTGTGTTTGGTTGCCATGAAGAGAAAACACACCGGACAAGCGGTTGTGACTGGCGCTGCGAGCCGCTATTGCTCACAACTCGAAGGGCAGCTCACGCCGCCCTCGCCACGGTTGCGTCATGGAGCTCAAGTGAACAATACCACTCAGGTAAAAAGTGGCATGCGTCGGGCATCTGGGTAAGGTGAGCTGGGCGGCGGCGCGCACAACACGCGACCGAAACGTCACGATCACAAGGGCCTCACAACTGCGAGACGGCGGTCGGATGGGGCTCCGCACCACACCGCGAACGCCGCCACATCACACTCCTACAGTCCTGCCTCCTACCGCGGGAGGCGAGGCCAGGCAACTTGCACTCTCGGTGGGACAATGCACACACACCGCGGGTCCTTCACCCCGTGCCCCGTGGCCGTTGCGACCGGCCAGCACGCCCAGCGCCTTCGCCAGCACCTACCCGCGGCACCGCTGGCGGGGCGCCTCCATACCGCGTAAACAACCCGCAAAACACGAACGGCAAGTTGTTAAAATGGCGCTGTTGTGAGATCCTGCGGGTGACGTCATCCCTCGGCGGACTCTCAAGTTACCGTGGTTCACCACCACCAGATGGCGGGAGGATCGCCCCGGGCCGCCGCTACGCCTCACTCTCCCACTACATTCACTCTGCCACCGTCACTTCCTCCAGCCTAAGACAAACGCACACAGCTTCCTATCAAGAATTCCTCCCATCATACCGCCCACAGCGCCCCTCGATGGCTCGGGATGCCCCGAGAGGAGGGACGGCGAGCAGCGGCGGCAGCACCGCAGAGGCAGCGGAGTGCTGCAAGGCCAGGCGAGGACTCCCGCCATGTTGGTTCTGTTTCTCAAGCCATTTACCACCACGTTCGCTCGGGCTGCGACTCGCAGAGAGCGCGACGCCCGGGCGGGATGTGGCATGCACTGCCTTGGGCATCCTCTGCACAGCCCGCAGCACGCCCCGCAGCCTGGAATCTGGCGGCAAGATGCGCATCAACGGCGGCAGGGGAGTGGCGGCGGCGGGGAAACAGCTTTCCCATTGTGTGGAACAGTTCCACCCATCGCCAGGTGACGTCCCCCCCCCTCCCTCGCCCCTGCATGGATGACCTTTCGGCCACCCAGCCCCTCCTTCCTAAGCTCTGCCAGGCCCCGGAGGACAGGAGCTTACCTTCCAGGTTTCCCTCATTCCTTCCCCATGACAAGTTCCTGCGCGGCGACGCCCAACGAGCGTTGCGTCACGCGTCCCCCAAGAACACCCGCCAAGGATCCCTCGCCACAAGGAGCCCGGCCGCGCAACATTTTACTTCATTCATTCCTCTTTTTTCCCAGCGCCTTAATTTGGCTCTAAGGGTCTCTAACAACTGGCCTCGCTCGGACCGCCGCTCGCATCCGACGGCATCCTCCCTCCAGGGACATGACGGCCCACAGGCCACCACGACAGTGCCCACTCCTTCCCCGCTGTCACCCTGAGAGCAGCCTTCCCGCCACCCACGGCTCGCCCCGCCAACCGAGAAACCAAGGTGAAGCTGCAGATGACGAGCTGCCTTTATGCGTGTGACCTTAGACTCGAGCAGATTTATTTGTTTAAAGCATTAAACATCAAACATGTATGCGTCTCCACGGATCACGAAGGGCTCGCTGCAGGACCCGCACGCGAGACTGCCGGAGGACCCAGCCAGCGTTGCTCCGATCGGGGCCGACCCGGGGGAGGGAGGGGATCAGGTGCATGGCTGGAACGGCGGCCGTGAGGGCGGCGAGGAGGGAACCGAACGCCCGCAACGCCAGAGGAATGTCAAGCGGAGCAGCGGCCGCCAGCCATGAACTCCACTGTACGGGCGTGACATGAGAATCTTGCCCTCATGGCAGGGGAGATGCAGTGCCTTAGGGGTGGGGGGGTTGGACGGCCAAAGAGTCCAAGACACAAATTAAACAATACGCTGAAATGAGGGGTAATGAGGCGGAGGGGGGGGGGCAATTTCCTTTGAACGCCGCGCCTCTATGAGTCATCCATGCTTTGGGCTTCTTGCGCCAACCGCCGTAACCCTTTTCCTCATCCTGTCCCCGCCGCTGCCTATCCTCTTCTCTCTCCCTTCTCCCTGTCTCACACTCCCTCACTCACTCACTCACTCACTCACTCACACTCACTCTCACTCTCTCTCTCTCTCTCTCTCTCTCTCTCTCTCTCTCTCTCTCTCTCTCTCTCTCTCTCTCTCTCTCTCTCTCTCTCTCTCTCTCTCTCTCTCTCTCTTCTCTCTCCTTCTCTTCCTTCCTTCTCTTCCTCTCTTCTCTCTCTCTCTCTCTCTCTCTCTGCTCTCTCTCTCTCTCTCTCTCTCTCTCTCTCTCTCTCTCTCTCTCTCTCTTTTTCTTCTTCT
>NW_020868581.1:663903-674410 GCF_003789085.1 Penaeus vannamei
TATATATGTATATATATATATGTATATATATGTATAATATATATAATATATATATATATATATATATATATATATATTAATCTTCAGAGAAAAAAAAGGAAAATCAGTTTTCTGCTTAATGCGGAATTTTTTCGTAAGGAAGAACGAGTGCAATAGTCGTTGAGAAGTAAGGCCTTATTAGTGTTCATGAAGCAGTACCTATTCCGCAAAAGAGAAAATGAATAAGTGAAAATACATTTGTATCTGTGGAATCTCTTAAGAGAAGATATCCGAATAAACTTGCTGTGGTATACATTTCATTTTTAAGTTTATTTGTTATTATTCAGTTTTGTTGTTTTGTTGTTATTTTAATGATAATATGATATGTTTTCATGATTATTATTATTGTTATCATTAATATCATTATCAATAATGTTCAGTTTTGATGGCCCACCAATGTTGTAATTTAAAGGCAGTTATTTACCACTCCCTTTTATTTCTTAGCTTGACCGATGAGTAAAACAGCGATCTCCCTTAACGAAGGAGACCCCGGTTGCACGACATCAACACGCATCAGGCATCACTTGTGTGCTTAAGAAAACGACAGAAAGCTGAACGTCTTTGTAGTGTTTTTCACTCGATATGATTTTTTTCTACAATCGTGAATATGAATTTATTTTGCTTCACCTACTTAATGATTTCATGTTACTTTTGAACTAGATTGTTTTGGCATTTCACATTTATTTATTGCATCTACTTTTTTAATCTCTTAAGTAGCACTGGTAAGACATAGGTCCATGGGTTAATACATTTCTAGGAGTAAAATAGAAAGTGTATGGCATGCGGATAAATACGAAATTGTCATTTCACATCCAAGTAAGCTCTATCCCCCCACACACAACCTTTTTTACCACCTCTGAAAGAAAAGCATTCGCAGCTGAAGTAACCTGGAAGCACGGCTAAAGGATGTGTTAAATCTTGGTGAAGTGTTTGCATTTGAATGACATTACAACCATGTGCTGTTATGGTGCGATTTGCAGGTTTCACGTGCCTGAGAATGTTTATGGTAATGCATTTTTCCTTTTTTAAGTGACAGAACCCCGTCATATTGGGAAATATGTCTCCTTTCTGTTCTTTGTTTCACGGAAACGAACAGACGAAAAACAGATGTGTAAATAGTAGCAGGTCCAGGTATTTAACACGTAATAGATGTTTATTTCATTCATATCACTTTTTTTTTCTTAAGATCACCCACACACTAAAAGAAAGAATGCTTTAGAAAAGTAATTACTGGAACCCAGTTGAAACCTCTGCTGTCTGTATCGGAAAAGAAACAAAACCTTTCAAGACGCCTATTTCTGTCTTGTAAGAAACAAGTCGGACAACCATCAGCATGGGAAGGGTTAACGAGTTGAACCAATCATCCTTTTCTTCTTGAAATGAGTAAGAGAGGAAGAAATGCTGGTTGGACCCCACAGAATTCTGAAAACTTAAAGAAGAATAATGTTAAACTTCATGATGTGATGTGCTATCTGAGAATTTGCGCCCATGAGAGCAGGTGTTTTGTCACACTATTGTGAAAACTCTGTCGCTCTCCATATGGCTTGTTTTAGCTACACACTCTTTGTATTTGCTGCCTTGGAATTGAAACTTGTAGCAGTAAAGCAGATTGGTTTTATTTATACCCTCATTCCTTCCACCCAAGTCCCTTGCCCGTTGTTGTCGTGGGGAGTCTTAGGAGGCGAGGACTGGGACCCAATTCTGGGATCTCCCCTACCTTGGCCTCAGCCCTCGAATCAATCAATTTGCATTGGTCTTTTTCCTCTTATGCTTTTTCGTTTCCGTCCCTTCTCCAACACCTACTATCCACTTCCTGAGGTGTGAGCGCCATGCTGCAAGGATGAAAGGCTGACTTTGTGCCAGTCCTGAACGGCCTGAGGGAGCCATGGGTACGGTATTCCCCATTTTAGCTGTCTAGCTCTTACCCCTCAAGGGGACCCTGAGGGGTGGACTGTTTCTCTCCCCAACATAGTCTAGGCTTACCGTAGCCAATAATCAAGACGTTTATACCCTTGTTAGCGACAGTGAGGCTTGCCCCTTCATCA
Organism: Penaeus vannamei; assembly: GCF_003789085.1. NCBI lineage: Eukaryota > Metazoa > Arthropoda > Malacostraca > Decapoda > Penaeidae > Penaeus > Penaeus vannamei. The sequence goes on from NW_020868581.1 coordinate 665,988, forward strand.
AATAGCCCCACCAATTCAAACTCTCCCGGTTCCCTGACCCCAGGCTCTCCTCTGAACACTGCAACTACTATCCACTCTTCAATGCCTACTAGTACATTATCCACCCAAGTCGAGACTCAATCTCCAGAAGACATTCCTACTCTCCAACTTCCTCAACTTCATCACCTCTACCCCCGCAACCTTCATCAATCACCCCCATCCTCTTGTTACTACTTTATAGTCTTTTTTTCTCCATCTCTCCGTAATACTACCCCCCTCAACAATACTCCTTCTACCACCCCCAACTCTACAAACATCTTAAATACTCTATTTAGCTCAGCCAAATGGGACCGATTTTTCGTGCCCCCCCCCCCTTATAGCTCTTAACTCATAGCAACACTCTTCTCTTTCAACAATGTCTAAAAGCATGTGGGCAGAGTCCCTTTCCGTACCCAAACCGATCGTTTCCGTCTCGTTACAGTTACATCTGAAACAAGCTATAGCATTATCAAATCTAACTGATCTCTGGCAACTCCATTCCTGCAGAACGTCATCCAGCTCTTAATATTTGTTCTAGCACTGCATCTTTTTTCCCCAGCAAGGTGTCCTATGGATAACGATTGGTCAGGTTGTGAATACTTACTCGGCTGCCTCAAAGACCGTAATGTGATATCAGTACAGTGCAACTTCATTCCTCCAAGAGGTCATCGAAAGAAACCCACCAATATTGCCAAAATTGCTTTCTGTACACATGATCTTCCCTTTCGTATCTACATTGGTGGACAACCCCCACCTTGTTCGACCATACCAACCTCTTCTCCATCAATGTCAAAACTGTTGGCGCTTTGGACATCGTGCCAAACACTGCCATTCCACAGACCGATACCCCCTATGTGCCCAACCCGGTCATAACCGATCAAACTGCTCTGCACAAACACGTACATGTGTTTGTGCGGGCCCCACTGTGTGATTTATAGAGACTGCCCCACCTACAAGTTTGAATCTGAGGTAGCAACTCTCAGATACAAACTTGGTCTCACTCTACGTGAAGCCAGACAGGAAGCACGCCGATGAGGTTTCTCTCATACTTCCTACTTTGGTAATGTCGCTCGCTCTGCCCCTCCCCTCCAACCCAGGATGTTTCTACACCCTCCCCTATACCTACTTACTTCCCCACTTCCACTTCTACCTCCTACCCTCCTCAGTCAAATTATTTTGCCATTCTAAAGCCAGACATTCCAATGTCAACTACAGTCCCAACACCGTCCCCTCTCCTTCCCCGCACTACCCGCAACAGACAGACTAAATGTTCCACCCCTTCTTCTACCACACACTCGCCTCCACCTACCTTTGCCTTTACTCCTCAGACACCAGTCTTCTCTTCCCCTCCTCATAAGAAAACCTTTGTCTCACAAAACTCCCCAACCAACTCCACTGCAGAATCTATGGAAGATATTCAAAACTATATGCTCGAGACACAAAATTCCACAACTCATTCTCCCTCCACATTCGAAGTCACTGTCGATATCCATCCTCCCCCTACTCATATTACCCCTACACCCCTTCTTACTCCCTCTCAACACAACTTATCCCCAACTCCGTCTACTACCGATATCCATCCTCTTACTACTCGTATTCCCCCACACCCCTTCCTCCTACTCCTTCCCAACACAACCCATCCCCCTCAACTCCAACAACTACCGATACCCATCCTCCCAATATCTATCCTCCTACTACTCATATTCCCCCCACACCACCTCCTCCTACTCCCTCCTAACACAACCCACCCCCCTCAGCTCCAACAATCTCACCCCCTAGCGCCTTCCCTTTCAAATTCCCCAACACGTACTGTATACAGGCAAGCAGGCAAAGTCTCTCTCCGTGGCTGATCCGATCGTCACAGATACATCCGTAATCCAAGCTATAGCATTATCAAGTCTAAATAATCGCTCTGGCAACCCCTTTCCTGCAGAACCTAATTCAATTCTCAATACTTGTACCGGAACTGCCTCTATCTTGCCTGGCTCACGGACTATGATGTAATAACAGTACAGTGTTACTCCATTCGTCCTAGAGGTCACCGAAAGGACCCCACTAGCATTACCAAAATTACTTTCCGTAGACAGGACCTTCCCTTTCAAGTTTACATTGGTGGAGAACCCCTCCCTGGTCGACCATATCAACCTCCTCCCCGTCAATTTCAAAATTGTTGACGTTTAGGACATCCTGCCAAACTGCCATTCCACAGACTGATGCCCTCTATGTGCCCAACCCGGTCATAACCGATCAAACTGCTCTGCACAAACACGAACATGTGTTAACTGCGGCGGCCCCCATAGTGTGTTATATAGAGGCTGCCTCACCTACAAGTTTGAGTCTGTGGCAACTCTTAGATACAAACTTGGTCTCACTCTACGTGAAGCCAGACAGGAAGCACATCGGCAAGGTTTTCCTTTACTCCCAAGTCCAATAATGTCGCTCGCTCTGCCCCTCCCCCTCCCTCCCAAGATGTTCCTACACCCTCCCCTATACCTATCCCTCCTACATCTTACTTCCCCAATTCTACCTCCAACCCTCCCCAGTCAAATTATTTTGCCATTCTAAATCCACACTCCAATCTCTACTGCAGCCCTAATACCTTCCCCTCTTCCTCCCCACACTCCGAGCAGCAGACTAAACGTTCCACACCTTCTACCACACACTCACCTCCACTTACCTTTGCCTCTACTCTTCAGACACCAGTCTCCTCTTCCCCTTTTCATAAGAAAATCTTTGTCTCACAAAGCTCTCTAACCAACTCCATTACAGAAACTCTTGAAATTATTCAAACCTAACTGCCCGAGTCCCAAATTGATAACAAAACCCCTCATCCACCTTCAAATTCCACAACTCCCACTCATTTCACACTCTAAGTGACTGCCGACATCCATCCTCCTACTCATATCCCCATACATCCCTTCCTCCTACTCCCTCCCAACACAGCCCCCCCCAACTCTAACTACGCCTACATTAACCCTCCCTCCATCCCATCTATCCTTTCCACTCCCTCTTGGATACACACGCGAATCCCTTGTCATAACTATACCCTTCCCCATACCCCCCCAATCCCTTGCCCGTTGTTGTCGTGGGGGGCTTAGGAGACGGAGACTGGGACCCAATGCAGTGATCTTCCCTGCCTAGGGCCTCAGCCCTCGTTGCAACTAATTTTGCATGACCTTTTCTCCCTCCAGCTCTCTGTTTCCATCCCTTCTCGAACCCCTTCTACTATCTACTTCCTAAGGTGTAAGAGCCGTGCTGAAAAGGATGAAAGGCTGACTTTGTGCCAGTCCTGAACGGCCTGCAGGAACCATGGGCACGGTATTCCCCTGATGTAGCCCTTACCTTACGGAGCACTGAGGGGGTGGACTGTTTATTTCCCCTACATAATCAAGGCTTCCCATGGCCAGTAATGAAGTAATACCTATATTAGAGACAAGAAGACTTGCCTCTTCATCAAATAGCCCCACCAATTCAGACTCTACCGCCTCCCCGACCCCAGGCTCTCCTTTGACCGCGACCCTGAACACTGCAACTACTACCCACTCCTCAATGCCTACTAGTGCATTACCCACCCAACCCGAGACTCAATCTCCAGAAGACATTTTTACTCTCCCAACTTCCTCAACTTCATCACCTCTACCCCTACAGCCTTCATCAAACACCCCAACCTCCCTTATTACTACCTTACAGCCTTATTCTCCATCTCTCCATAATACTACCCCCTTCAACAACACTCCCTCTTCCACACGTCCCTGCCCTTCTACCACCACCAACAGCACGTACCTCTGTTTTTCCACACCTATCCTCCCTTCACCGACCTCCCAACATATCAGACATCCTTACGGAATCCCATAGCTTCTGCCTTGACCTGTTCTCCTTCCTCAGACGCATACATATCCTTCACTTGATGTAACTCCCTTACCTAAACCACCATAACCTTTTCCCTCATCTTCAACCTTTCAACACTAACTCTAGAAAGTTGACACATAGCAACTATCACCTGACATCTCCCTTTACTATACCTTCCTATAGTGCTATATAACTTTAGATGTCTAGCACATTTATTTTAACCATTAGCCATTAACCCTTCCCCATATCCTCCACCTCCTGATACTACACTCACCTCTAATTCCTTATCTCAGCCCCTAGCTCCTTCCCCTTCAAATTCTCGAACACGCACTGTAACCGTAAATCAACGAGTCATAGCTCTCCTACATTAGAATATTCGCGTTTCCCGTTCTCACAGACCTGACCTTCGTCATATCTTTTCTTCTTATAACCCATCCATTATCTATCTCCAAGATACCTTTCTTACATGTTCCCCTATACCAATACCCAACTACCATTTTGTTTCTTCACACTCCCTTTATGTCTCGTCTATACTTATCCATCAGTAAACACCATATGTCATACTTCCCTTTCAAATCACTGTTCTGTGCACAGTTATTCGCATATTTCTTCGCCGTTCGATCACATTATGACCATCTGGGAAAGCACCCCCAACATCTCCACCCTAGCCTCTGCTGACTCCTATTTAATGTTCCCTTTTTCTTCCTCTGAACTCAATACTGCTTTACAGTCATGCCGCACCACTCATGAAGGCCATGACGGTATTCACTCTTGTATGCTCCGACACCTCTCATCTTCCTCTCTATCCCAAACAATTTCAACCACAGGATATTTTCCTTCTCATTGGCGAGCTCTTATCCTCCCCTCCCATAATTCATTAAAGTCCATGCACTTGACCAGTCCGCCTGTCTTTGCTTCATCTTCAACAAATTATTAAGAGATAACGTTGAAATAAGGCGACCGAAGTGAGACGAGAAGTGTTGGGATAAATTCTAACATACGCAGAAAAGTCTTCTCAAAGTATTTCAATTGTAAAATAACTGCTAAATGATCATAAAAACTATCCAAATTTTCTGTCGTTTTGCCTATTATGAAATAAATGTTCATTAAGTGTAGGCTTAACAGTATAGGGCTTTAAAAACATTCGAACGGAGGCGCTCGCCGTCTGGCGCTCACGACTCGAAACCTTACTCTAAAAACAAGGCAATGTCAGGGACCGCCAGCGTCACAGCTGGCGTTCGACCGCCACGAAGAATGCTAACTCCGACAATAACCGCTACTATCTAGCGAATCAAAATATGAAATTGGCGCGAAATTTGATGCTTGTTGACTTTAGGGGACCGTCCCTGAGAGAGGGGGGGAAGGGGGTTAAATTGAGATAGTTAGCGTATAGTATAGGTACATGGATGAGGAAACTACCAAACGAGTATTAACCGCCTGCTATGGCTCGTTGTCTTGCAGCCGGCGCGCGAGTCCCTCAGCACCCGGAGAGGTACGTCGCTAATGAGCGCCCAGGTACACCTATGTGGACTTTTGCTTGCGGCAATCGTGCATAAGGCATTTAATTATGACATTGCGCATAGATATGAGTTCGTGAATGTTCAAGGAACACTTTTATACCAATATCAGGAAAAAATTATATCACCGTGATTTATGACGAAATATTTTGTGAAATATATCTAAAAAAAAATGTATGTTTTGTGTCCTTTTACACACGAAATATGCTTTGATCGAGACTCCCTGGTAATATGTTTTAGTTTACGTGGTAATATATACGTATATCACATACGAAGCACTAATGTTTAAAAATAGCCTTATAAGGAAGGATTGAAATATTTCCGTTACATTTCGCTCAACGGTCGGTACATCACAGCAGGGGGCAATTTGAATTGATTTGAAATTGGTAGTTACCGTTGTAAAGACCAATTCAATACGAATGTTACCTAAATGTCGGATTTTTAAACTTCGGATGTATAAGCGAGATACAGATTATTTCATGTTGAAGATGATAGTACTCAGTAATACCTGCTCTGAAATAAAAACTATATGGAATTTTGAGCTCGGTTGTATGCGTAGTCTTCGTCTGGCGTTCAAAAAGCTATCGCATCCGTTTCGTGCGTTCCCGATAAAAATGAATATGTTTAGACGTTACCGTAAGTCTTAGGCACCATAAATTGGCAAATATCCCACAACACAGGCGTCTGCATGATTTTATGCACTTCTTAGTAAAGATAATGGGTGCAAATGGCTAATCATAAACTTTACACTTGTTCTCCTTGCAATCTGTTAATATTGACAATTATCAAAGAAAATGGTATGAGAGGGATAACTAATAAATTTTATTATTTAGATATGAAAGTCAATGTAGGCCTACTAAATGATGATGATTAATCTTTTTAACTTTATGTGCGTGCGTTCACGTACATATGATCCTCCTCGAAAATTATAAACACCCAGTGACCATCTCCCCCTCCCCCCCCCTGTGTGAGGCATGGGGAATATTCAACGACTTTCGTAAGTTCTCGAATTCAATGTACTAAATTCATATGCTTTTGAAATTCTCAAAATTGAACCACCATGTTGTATTCATGCCAGGACTTTATAATTAGAATGATTTTGTACTAATGTTGCCATCCACAGTTCCCCATTTCTTCAAAATAAAAAAAAAAAAATAAAAAAAATGGAAAATAAAAAAATAAAAAAAAAAAAAGGTTTTTATCTGGTTTAGATTAGTTGTCTCTATGGTAAAATGCATTTATTAAGCTTTTCACACGAAAATATCAACTTTTATGAACAACGAAAAAAAAAAAAAAAAAGTGACATACCTTTACAGAATAGCGTCCCTATTGAACATGAAAATTCCTATTGACTTGGTAATCATTGCATTGCAAAGTACACTAAATAAGCGTTTTTTTGATATATAATATCATTAGATTCAGAGAAAAATAACAGAGATAACGAACTTTGGCAAGGGCCAAATAGCCGTAGGTCCATCATTTTTTGAATCTTCGGTACATCCCAACTCACGTAATTTTCAGTTTGTTGCTTTCACTAGAGACTATAATAATATTTAATGCTGAAAAAGGAAATAAAAAATAGTTCTCTATGTCAAGCTGTCCCCCGCCAAAAAAAAGGAAATTCAAAATTCGGCCTTTTACTTGGCTATAGGCTAGAGTTGATCTAACACAAGTATTTTTGGGAGAATATTCTGTAAAGAGCTCTGATAGTTGGGATGTACCGAAGACCAAAAAAAAAAAAAAAAAAATCGACTTTTTTGAGGGTGCCCCCCCAATGGGGCAGCAAAGTTAAAATTTTTATATATAACGGAGCGCAATTCTTTACTCTATAGCATGCAAAAAGAATCAATCAGTTATCTCTAACCAATATTTTTTTTATGATGTATAGAGTAGGGAAAGGTGGCCATTTTCAGGGACGGTCCCCTTATCGTCTTGGCAATCACTTCAAATACCAATAAAAATTATTATTAACCTACAGCTTATCTTATAGAAAAAAGTGCATTCACATGCACTTACACCTTAATACTGCCACACATATTCATAATCTTTCTAACATATACAAGGAGGCATATACACATACACAGTCTTTACAATGCCTGCTTTTATCCCCTTAATCCTTCTCACCTGCCAATTTCACCCTTTCCTTCTCATTGTAATTTTAATTGTTAACAGTATTACTATTTGCATGTTCATTTGTAGGACTAATAACCCATTGTTAAATGATATTTATGTGAAAATTGTCACAAATTAATCTTCTCTGACACATATCAAATGCCTTCTCACAATCAAATTCATGATTCTTCAATGAATTGCATCATATCTTAGTTCAGAACCTCTAGTAGGGTTGCTTACATTAGAAATGAGATATGAGGGCATACATACAATAATATAACGCAAACATTCTATGTACTGAATTTGTTCTAATTCTGTGCTGCAGTCAATATTTACCAAAAATCTGTAGTTTTACAGATGTAATGTAAATGCACCACATATAATTCTAAAATAGGATAACATGCACACTGTGTCTCTAAAATGCCAATTTCCCCTGACTCACCAGGAAACTCAGTAATACCCTGACATTTTTGACTGCATGTTTGCATGGCAGCTGTCAGGAAGGAGAACTATCGTTGGAAAGTGCTTGCATCTTACTGTAATATTTCTTTGAAACATATATTCACAAACTCCTGGGATCATTCAAGATATCTGCTAATTTCAATTGCAGTCCACATGTAGCCATTCACTCAAAGTAATAGGAATGGAAACACCTATAAGTATTAAAGTAATATCAAAGTTATGTATATGCCCATACATAAATATGTACATTATTTATATATATATATATATATATATATTATATATATATATATATATATATATGTGTGTGTGTGTGTGTGTGTGTGTGGTGTGTGTGTGTGTATATGTATGTGTGTGTATTATATATATATATATATATAAATTATATATATACATATATATATACAATATAATATTATATATATATATATATATATATATAATATATAATATATATATTATAAT
>NW_020868581.1:679510-699510 GCF_003789085.1 Penaeus vannamei
TCAGTAAACAATGGAATGACATTAACAATTTCATATCACTTTTCAGCTTGTGTTGGAAATGCTAAATCGCTTAGCATATGAAACAGTTGCTCAGATTGTAGATCTTGCTCTTCTAGTGAAGAGAGATGCTATGGGCCGTAATTCTGACCTCTCCCGCTTCCGCACACCTACTGTTCTCAACCCTGACTATCCATGTGTGTTTATTCATCAGGTATAGTGATATTCACACTTACATTTGGGTATGTTGTAATAGCTCATAGACATTGACTATTCATATGGTGCATGTTTGAAAATATGCAGGAATTATATAAATCAAATTGGCAAAATAGTGCTGTGTATTTTCTTTTATTTAAGATAAGTTTTAGAAGCAAGTGGTTACTTTTATGCTGATATTTTTAGTTTAAAGGTAAACTATTGTAAAAGCATACTTATGTACTTTGAAAACAAACAATTTTTAAAAGAAATTTGGAGGATGAATATTGACAGTGGTCAGTGTGTGGTAAATATGTACAACTACATACAGTATATAATTATTTAATAAAAGTACATTTAAGGACCCCTTTGTTTGTTTATTTTTGTTTATTTAAGTAGTTTATAAATATACATATGTATTGTTCTTTATTTAGAGCTAGGATTGGAGAAGGCTGTTGTTTTATATTTTGTTTAGGCGAAACAAACTAAATTCCCAGCACAGTATACACCCATCCAAGAGAAGTTCCACATGCTGCAAAATCTACCTTCCAATGTTAATGCTTATCCCTACTCCAAAAGAGTGGCTCACTGCAGGAGGTAGGATCTGGTGAAGACCACAGTATAGGGATGGACCCCATAACACCTGCAGAGGTGAGGGAAGCAGTCCGAAGGTATTGGGCCAACAACTCCCCACTTTCTCCATTCTCGAAGACAAGATCACCAATTGAGACAAGGCTCCTGGCTGCTTAGAGGTATGGTGTCTTTTTATTCATAGCAATTATCTTGTGTATACATTGTCACAATATGTAATATATTTTGATGTAATGATGTCATGTTCCTTGTAGAAAATTCAGGTTAGGCACAGTGTTATCTTTTATAGTCATGGAAAATGGGTGCATGTATCTTATATAATATGTTGTGTGTCATACTGGACAAAATTTTAAACTGCTTGTAGACAGGTTTCTTGTTTTCATTGCCATTTTAGGATTCTAAATTGAAAAACTAGTTGCCAAAAGCTTTTTCAAATACTAAGGCATTATCTGGCATCTAAGAGTTCCCCAGTTACTTAGCTCCATGCAAGAAGACACAGACATTAGTCACAGGTGTTTTCATATTAGACACATGTATGAACAGAGACAACAGGCATTTCTGTAATTATAGCATAGGCAGAGAAGAAATGGTAAAATATATATATAGATAGATAGACATACAGATTAATGCTGTGTTCAGAACTCCTTGTCTTGCTCGTCCAGACAAGCTGTCCAGGACCAGCAGGAAAGTGGCCGCGTTCGGAACCTCCAAGACCTTTTCTGCTCAGAATGCAACAGGCTCGAATGTAAACACTGACGTTTTTATTATACCAGTGTCTTTATTTTACACACTGCATAGATTTTGTAACTCCTTTGATGCATATTCAACTTATTTATTTAACTGACAAACACAAAAATATCCTTTGATAACACCAATAAAGGGTCATAAAATTACCCACCAATATCTTGTGGTTACCTGCAACTGTCAATGTTTACATACAATATCTATTGTTACATCATCTCGTCTGGCTCACCCAGGTTTGCAGGAGGGCGAGTTGGACGACCTAGACTAATTGTCCGGGGCGAGATAGTAGAGGTTCCGAACGGTCAAAACATCTCGTCCAACTGGTCTGGAGGAGCAGGACGAGCAGTTCTGAACACAGCAAGAGATATATGCATTTTCTTTCTTACAGTATCTTACAGAGAGGCAGAAAATAAAAGCCAGAACCCAGGCTGATAGTATCAGTGTGAGGAATAAGGGGTCTCCTTGGATACATAACACTTACATATTGCTAAAAAATGAGCTCATTACAAATGTAGGTATTCACTACAACAAATCTGTGGAAAAGGGAACACATAATCTTTGGAAAGTCAATCTCTGCCCTTTGTATCTGCTTAGCTGGTGGTAGTATCCCATGCCCTTGTTCCTTTAGTTGTACAGCATCCAATCACAGGGACCTTGGCTTGCCACTTACTAATTTAGGTTATCATTGGCTCACTCTCACTGTTGGTGCATGTATGCCTTAGATAAATTTGATACATGGTGTATTGGTGTTATTAGTAAATTACATGATAGATGAAAATAACTAATATCAAACTGGTCTTTCCAGGAGATATCAGGCACCCAGAAGACTTGTCATCTGTGTAATAATTTATTAACTATGTAAAATGTTTTAGGTTACAAATAAATTTAAGTTACACTGTGGTACCTGCATTTTGGCATTAGCATTTGGATATTGTTTTCATAGTTACATGAAATACAAATAAAACATTTAATTTTGCTCAAAGCTTAGCATGATATAGACCATGAACCTAGCCTCCACATACATATATAGTTTTTAGTAGCATTCACTTAACCATAAATCAAAGTGTTGTCAACAGTTGTCTTATTGTTTTTTCTGACTAAAGAAACAATAAATATTTACTTTCTGCAATCTCAATTGTCTGGCTTGACCATACTGTTATTTACTAAACCTAGGGGAGACATTGTATCTGGGTTGCCACATAATGGTTCAGCTAAAATTTCAGGGTTGCTTTCTGCATGTGGTCTGATATATAATTGAGCAACAGGCAAGTGCAAGTGCATAAAAGATTGATTAAATCTGAATGTAAAGTTTTTTTTGTTTTTTTTGTAAAAAAAGTTTTTTATTAGGTTTAGGAAACTAGATTTATTTTAACATTGTTCATTGTAATGATTTAATAAAAATTATTTTGGAAAAATATGTTTTATTATTCTCTCTGAACAAGGTTTCTCTACAGAAAATTTAGTAGATCTACTCCTTTTTCAGTTCACCAAAACACTGCTGCTGGGATCTCTCTTTGCTGTGGCATATCTGGAAATGAAAATGAATATGACATTTAAGAAACAAAATTGATATTATGGTATAGAATGTAAACAAATTTTGGGTCATATTACTAAAGTACTCTTGTATATGCTTCAGAGAAATTAACAATATATATAAAATATGAAGAAAATCAACACACTATGACCACAAAATAAAAAGTGAAAAGCGTAGTTGTAAGTCAAAGTAGTAAGTAAGTAAATAAGTAATAATGACAAGAAAATAAATGTCTAGACATCAAAGGTCATATAGCACTATGGTATTGTATTGTGTTGGGAGATTTTTAAAGTCTTTATTACAATTAAAATGTTAAGTTTCAACAGTCATTTATTGTATGATAATATAGTAATTTAAGGAGTAGGAGGAGATGGTAGATGGGAGTAGGATAGGTATTGATGAGAAGAGGAAGGGTTAAGGACGATGGGTGATTAGATCAAATGAAAGATATTTATGCGTCTGAGGAAGGAGAATAAATTATCACTAAAAAGGTGGGAGATTCTGTAAAGATGTCTGACAGGTTGGGGGGTCGGGAAGATGGGATATGTGAGGAAAAGTAAGGATACAGGCTTCGGTAAAGCGAGGACAGGATATTAGGATATGTGCGACAGAGAGAAGACATTGCATGTAGGGCATAGAGGTAGTTAGAGGGATGTGACATGAGGTATGAGTGAGTGATTCTGGTGTGTCCTATTCATAGGCGCAAGGGCAGTTTCCCAATGTCTTTTTGATGATATGGAGCTGACCAAGGGGAGATTGAGGGTTTTATGGTTTGAGTTTGTTGGTGCACAGACCTGACCAGAAGGATTGCCATCGGTTGTAAAGAAAAGTTTTGAAGTGAGGGTAGTAGTCGGTGGCCGGATGTGTGAAAAACGGGTTGGTGCTTTTCGTTGCCGGGAATCCTACATGGCTGGGTATCCAGCAAAAATTCACTGTTTTCTGTAGTGTAGACAGATAGAATAGCTGGTCGTGTATTTTATGGGCTATAGGGTTGGTAGGGTGTATGGATTGTATGAATGATATTGAGTTACGTGAGTCAGTGAAGATGGTGAAGGATGAGGAAGAGATGGAAGATATGCATTGTAGAGCAAAGAGGATAGCATATAGTTCTGTTGTAAGGACGCTTGATTCAGGTGAAGAGGAAAGCTGTATGTGAGAGGGAAAGACTACGGCAAAACCAGCACCTGAGTTGGATTTAGACCCGTCAGTATAGATATGAGTGCTAGAGGAGTGACTAGAGATATGAGCAAGGAAATGTGTGAGAAGGATAGAAGGTGGAATGTTTGACTTTGGTAGATCAGGGAAAATAGAGGAGCAATTACAAGAGACTGGTACTAGCCAGGGAGGGAAAGTTTGGGTAGAAAGAGGAAGAATTCGGAGATGAGGAAAGGATGAATGGGAGAGAAGAGCGTCCATACGAACAGGGAAAGGGACAGGTAGTCGTGGAGAGGAAGATAGATGCGAAGAAGAGGTTGAGGGACAGTTAGTTTGGAGAGTGAAAATTGGTGGAAGCGAGCATAGTTTCTTAGGGACAGAAGAGCGCGGCATCTAGAGAGGGATGGTAGTCCTGATTCAACGTATAGGCTCTCAACTGGAGAGGATCGGAAAGCTCCTAGGGTGGATAGGATCAAGGAGAGAGAGAAGAGAGGCAGAGGCAGAAGAAATATATGGCAACTATAGTCAAGGGTGGAGAGGATTAGAGTAATATGGAGATGAAGGAGTGTTTTGCGGTCTGATCCCCAGGATAGGTGGGAGAGGGTTTGTAGTAGTCGGAGGCGATGGCGAGCTTTTTCTTTAATAGAAAGGATATGATCCCGCCAAGATAACTTGGAGTCGAAAATAACTCCAAGAAACTTGCCGGAAGATCGGATTGGATGGGGGTATCATAAAGGAGGAGTGGAGGTTGGGAGCCTATACGTGAACGAGAGAAAAGGATGGAGAAGGTTTTAGAGGTAGAGAAACGAAAGCCATGGTTGGTAGCCCAGGAAGAGATTGATGTTATTGACGACTGGATAAGTTGATGGAGAACTTTTATGGAACGGTCAGAGGCGAAGATGGCTAGATCATCTACATAGAGTGATAAACGGATTTTTGGTGGTAAAGCGGATATCAATCCGTTTACAGCTATGAGGAACAGTGTGGAGCTCAGTACACTGCCTTGTGGGACACCTTCAAACTGAGGAAAGGGGGAAGTGGAAGAGGCAAATCTGACACGGAAGGTGCGGTCAGGAAGAAGGATTTTATAAAAACACCCATGTTTCCACGTATTCCGTGGAAACAACTGTTGCAGTATATGGTGCCGCCAGTAGTATCATATGCTTTTTCGAGATCGAAAAAGACAGCTAATACTGACTCACGGCGTGCAAATGCTGAAGTGATTAGTGTTTCTGCATAGGCTAGTGGGTTAGCTTATTTGCCTCGACCGAAATGAATTGTTTGGTGATATTACTTGGTGGTATTCTAGGTACCACATCAATCTGAAATTTATCATTCGTTCCATTAATTACATAGGCAGCTTGTTAGGGCTATGGGGCGGTAGTCTTGGGGAAGAGTACCTGTTTTGTTAGGTTTCAGGAAAGGTAATACTATGGCTTCTCTCCAGTGGGGAGGAAAGTTTCCAGTCGTCCATATGTTATTGAATATTGAAAGAAGGAAGGATAAGGAAGTAGGAGAAAGGTGTCTTAGCAAGTGCATTATAGATCTCAGAAGAAGAAAAGGGTGCATTATAAAGTTCTGTAGATGATAGGGAGAAGGAGATAGGAGTGCACTCTTTGTCTGATTTTAAGGAAGAGAAATGAGGAGAAAGATGAGAGCCACTACTGACTTGGCTAAAAAAGGCACCAAGTTAAGTAGCTACTTGAAGAGGGTCAGAGATGAGGGATGTTCAAGGGATGGTTATATAGGCTTTATTTAGGACGTTAGTTGTGAAGTATTGGAGCATTTCTGAGGTGGTAGAGAATGATGATGGAGGAAGTTCAAGAGTAGATAGAGAGGTAAAGGTATTCCAGTCTGCTCTGTCAAAGCACCAGCGAGGGGGATTTGGGAGCGGGATATAGGATGTTGAAGAAAGAAGAATTGGGAAGTGATTACTAGAGTGAAAATTGTTTAGGACAGACCAGTGGAAGTCTATATGAAGGATAGGAGAGCAAAGAGAGAGATCTAGGCATGAAAAAGAAAAAGAGAGCGTAGGTCAAAATGAGTGGGACTGTTGGAGTTTAGGAGGATAAGGTCAGTTTTAGCTAGAAATTGTTCTAAGGAGCAACCCCTTGTATTGTAATAGAGTCACCCCAAAGAGTATGGCGACAGTTAAAGTCTCCAGCTATTAGGAAAGGTGGTTGGAGTTGGGAAAGTAAGGTCTCAAATTCTAGGAAGTCAATAGGGAGGGAAGAGAAGTAGACTGAAATGATTGTGATCCAGCAGCGGAGGAAAATCCGGATAACTGTGCAAGGTATAGGGTTTGTAAAGGAGGTATGATATATGGTGTTTTATGATGAACAAGTATGAAGAAGCAAATATAGAATGAGGGAGTGACACAAAATGGTAGTTGGGAATTGGTACTGGAGGATGTGTGAGGAAGGTTTCTTGGAGGCAGACGATAGATGGATTGTAAGAGGAGAAGATGGCGGAGATCAGGTCTGTGTGAGCGAAAGCCTCTAATGTTCCACTGCAGTAGAGCCATTGTGGATCATTCTTCAACTATTATGGGTGGCAATGTGTCTGAGAGGTAAGAGGAGGGGTATCTGGGGGTTGAGGTATGGGATCAGGGGATGGTGGTAGTGTAGTATCAAGAGAATCATCATGGGAAGGGGTCAGGGGGAAAGGTGAAGGTATAGAATCTGGAGGTTCATCAAGAAAGGTGGGATCTGGGGAAGGACATTGTGCTAGAAGGGATTCACGTGTGTATCCAGGAGGGAGTGGTAGGGATAGTAGGGAAGGAAGGGTTTTTGGTTTAGGTACGGTGGTGGAGTGGATAGAGTGTGGGAGGAAGAGGGGTAGGGGGATGTCAGGAGGGGGAGGATGGATTTCGGCAGTCACTGTGAATGCAGCCGGAATCTGGGTAGAGAAATTGATGGATGGTTGAGAAGGAGGGACTTTCTCTTGTGTATACGTAGAAAGTTTCTTATGTCCTCAAGGGTTTCTGGGGGGATTTGGGTGGAGAGGTTTGGGAAAAGAAAGATCTTTTATGGGGAGTGAAGAGAAGATCGGTATCTGAGAATTTGAGGGTGTAGGTGTGGGATGGGATCTGGTAGGAGAGGATGGGGTGGGGCATTTGGTTGTCTGATGCGACTGGCAAAGCGTGAAGTAAGGAAGAGACATGGGAGTTGTGGATATTGGAGTATCTGGATTTAGAATGGAAAAAGGATTTGATTGGGGGATATGAGAATTAGAGATGGGAAGTTGAGGAGCAGGGGATAGTGGTGCTGTAGATGTATAGACCACTTGGGTAGTATGGATGGGAGTGGTGTGAGGTGAGGTTTTATTGTGGAGGTGTGGGCGATATGGTTGAAGAGTTGTGATAGGGAGGTTTGGGTATAATGTGAAGATGATTGTTCAGGAAGTGGCTGGATGATGTTAGGAGTGAGGATGGGATATCTTCTAAGGGTTGAGTTAGTATCTGGGTAGATGATTCAGGATGAATTAGGTTGGTAGTATGTATAGAGGAAGGAGGTGTAATAGTAGTGTTCTGAGCCGTGGTCAAAGGGGAGTCAGGGGTCAGTAAACTAGAGGATTCAGAATCAGAGAGGTTGTTTGATAAAGGGGCAAGCCTCAATGCTCCTAATAAGGGTACAAAATCTTCATTACTGGCCATGGAAAGCCTGGTTTTATGTGGGGAAGGTAAACGGTCCACCCCTCAGAGTCCCTGTAAGGGGTAAGGGCTAAATGATTTATCAAAGAATACCATGCCCATGGCTCCCTGAGGCCGTTTATGACTGGCACGAGGTCATCCTTTCATTCTTTCAACACGGCTCTTACATCTTAGGAGTTTGACAGGGGAAGGGTTGGGGAAGATAGAGAGAGAAGAAGAAGGAGAAAAAAGACCGTGCAAAATTAGTTGAGGCAAGGGCTGAGATCCAAGGCAGGGGAGATCTCCCGCATTGGATCTCAGTCTCTGTCTCCTAAGCCCCCCCACGACAACAACAGGCAAGGGATTGGGGGGGTTACTGAAGTACTGAAGCAAATCCACTACATTCTGTACATCAGGGAGGCTTACTGCAAAAATATAAAATGATGATAATCTTCCACTGATCACACCATAATATAATTTACAAGTAAAGATTTGTAAATGCTTAAGGCTGCTTTCATATACCTCAACAAGCTGTAATCACCAGTTGCCTGTACAGCCAAGTACCCATTAAATATACAATTAACTTTTAGCCCTCTTTATGTTAAATGTTTGAAACGAATAAATGCGCTAGACATCAAAGGTCATATAACAGTATGGTAAAGTATTGTGTCAGATGTCAAAGATTAGAGAGCATTATAGGATAGTATGGTAGTGAAAAGGGAAAAAAGGGAGTAAGTGAACTAAAGCAGAGAAAGGGAAGTTTAAGGAGAGGTAGGGCAATTGAGTGAATTATCATGTAACTGTCACAGGGGAAGGTAGAGGAACATTGTTCAAAAAATAGAGATGGCTGTTGGAAAAGTAGGAGGAGAATCTGGGGAGAGGGGAAGGTAGATGTCAAAGTTTAGAGGGTGTTATAGGAATGTATTGTAATGAAAAGGGAAAAGAGGGAAGTAAATGAAGTAGAGCAAGGATTAGTAAAATGGGAAAGGTTAAGGGGTAGAGCGAATGAGTGAACTGCATTGTATCTGTGACTGGGGAAGGAATAGGGACATTGCTCAATGAAAAGGGGAATGGGGAAGGTGGTGAATTATCAGGAAAAATGTCTGGAGGGAAGAGGTATGGAGAAGGATACTGTTGTGATAGAGGAGATTCATGTGAGTATGTAAGTGGAAGTGGTAAAGAGGGTGGGGTATGTTGGGAGGGTGTAGGAGGAGGAGGGTAGAGGGAACTTGAAGAGGACGAGGACAGATATTTGCAAATACTTTAAATGTAGGAGGGGTAGGAACAGAGGGATTGGGAGGTGGGTGAGGGAGCAGAGTGTTCCCTTGGGTCATCTTTAGGAAGTTTTGGATATCTTCAAGGGTTTCTAGATGGGAGTTGGGTGAAGAGGACTGAGAAACAAATGTTCTCTTATGAGGAGGAAAAGAGGAGATAGATATCTGTGGAGCAGAAGAGGAAGGTGTAGGACAGTATGTAGTAGGAGAGGTGGATTGGAACATTTAGGTTGCCTGGGCCAACAAATAAAGTGAGGAAGAGGGTTGGTATCAGGGATGTGATAGAGATTGGAGTATATGGATTTAGACTGGAGAATTAATTTGACTGGGGAATAGGGTGAGTATACAGAGGCTGGTTTAGGGTATAGGGAAGAGATACTGGGGAGATGCAGAAACATCTTGTGAAGATGGTGGGGAACAGAGCGAAGGACAGTTTTGGAATAAGTTGAGAGAGAGAAACCTCGTCGTCATGCTTCTTGTCTGACCTCACGTAGAGTGAGGCCTAGTTTGAATCTTTCTTGCTTGACCTCATGAAGAGTGAGGCCTAGTTTAAATCTGAGGACTGCTACCTCAGGCAGAGCAGCACATGTACGCGACTGAGTAGTGCAATTTGAAACGGTCATGACCAGGTCTGGCACATTAGAGGGCAGCAGGCTGTGGAGTGACAGTGTTCGGCTAGGTGGCCAAACGCCAACATTTCTGACACTGATGAGGTAGGTGTTGATATGGTCAGACATGGTAGGACAATCCACCAATATAAACTTCATGGGGGAGGTCATGTCTACAGAAGGTGATCTTGGTAATATTGACATGGGACTTGCACTGGCCTCTTGGAGGAATAGTGTAACACTGTTCTGCCACTGCATCATAATCACAGTCTGACTAGTCCTTGTTGTAGATCAGACAAATATTTAGGGGGATAGAAACAGTTCCAGTACAAGTATTAAGAGAGGGGTGAAGTTTGGCAAGAATTGGTTTGCCAGTGAGATCAATTAGGGTAAATAGTACATGAGCTTGGGATTCCGATGTAACTGTGACAAGTTTTTAGAGGCACTGTTGCAAGAGAAGAGTCTTCTCAGAATAGGGGGCTGTGGGGATCACAAAGAATCAATCCCACTTGGCCTGGCCAAAGAGTATTCAAAAGGTTTGCAGAGATAGAGGCAGTAGAAGGATGAAGGCGATGGGGTGGTATGGATTGGATTAGTTCTGTGTGAGGGAGGACAACAAGGATGAAGAGTAGTAATAAGGGAAGAAGGGGGTAGACAGTGAAGAGGACTGTGCAGTAGATGGAGAGGAGAATGTTGGAGAGAGGAAGGGGTGCTTTCTGGAGGTTGAGTAATAACCTGGATGAGTGTTTTGGAATGGACAGAGTTGCCAGTAAGTGTTGAAGAGGGGGTATTGGTATCAGTGGTCGGAACCATGGTCAAAGGAGGGGCAGGGGTTGGAAAACCATCAAAAAATCAAATTTAGATAGGCTAGTTGAAGAAGGGGCAAGCCTTAACCCACTAACACTGGTATATTTTGAAGCCGAAAATAATATTTTCCGGGCGTCTACAAAATTGCCGTGCTGGACTGACCCGGAATCTGCATGTGCGCCAGCCGCGGCCCATGACTATTCAGAGCACGAGCTCCAATTCAACGTCATACTGGCAATATTTATTTTTCCTGGTGTCTCATTTATGGGACACCTGTCGTAAATCAGTTAATGCCCCTATAAGGGTAAAGAATCTTCATTATTGGCCATGGTGAGCCTGAATGAAATGGGGGAAAAGAAATGGTATACCTCTCAGAGTCCCCATAAGGGTAAGGGCTAGGCAATTAACCAAGGGAATACTGTGCCCATGGCTCACAGAAGCCATTCATGACTGACACAAAGCCATACTCTCACATCTTAAGAATGGGATAGAAGATGGGATGAAGAAGAATCAGAATAGAAAGGAAAGAAGAAAAGACCAAGCACAATTTAGTTAAGGCAAGGGCTGAGGCCCAAGGTAGGGTGATCCCCTAAATTTGGCCTTGGTCTCCGTCTCCTGAGCCCTCCCACGACAACAACGAGCAAGGTATTGGGAGGTTGCCCCTCTTTAGTTATCATATTCCTTGTCAGTCAAGAAAATGATGGCTAAGGAAGATTTAGTTCTTCACAAAGGCCTAGGACACCATGAGCAATACTGGATAGTTTCAGCAATTAGGGCACTATGTGAAAACTTGGAATTTAACCCAATAATGACGGGTGTCCCATATATGAGACACCCGAAAAAATAAACATTGCTGGGCATCCCGCCAGTGTGACCCTGTATCGGGGCTCACGCTCTGACGTAGCAGTGTTCCGCAACCGACAGGGGACAGACTCTGGGGAAGTTCTACCAGCCGATTTTGTAGCCACCTGGAATCTTTTATTTTTGGCTTCAAAATATACCTGTGTGAATGGGTTAAAATAATGTTCCAAACTGAGTGGCAGCAATTGCTTTAAGCAACGACAGTTGCATTATGAAAAAGACTTAAAAATTAGCACAATAAATTCCTTTCAGTAAAAGCAATCAAAAAAGAAATAAAAGTGAAATATGAGAAGTTTGAGGATTCAATAAATTCATTAATATTTATTACTATTCATTAACATACCACTGTCGTCATCATCATCGTCATCATCATCTAAATCAATTTCATCAGGGTTTGCAGTGCGAGCTGTATCTGCAACCTCATCATCCCTTTTGGTAGTTGAACCACGGACAAACATGATCTTGGAACCACCTATGGAAACAAGTGAATAAGTCAGTAGAATTTCAAATTATGTCGTGAGCTAATTTTTCATAATCTCATCAATACCTTATTTAAATGTCCTGCCATCCAATACATTAAAGATTTTGAAAATAATATACTCAAGTATTCATTTCATACCAGCTGCTGATGTGCAACAGAAGTGGACATCTGTTCCTCTTTGTTCATGGCTACAGCACGGGCCTCAAGCATCCTCATTCCATCCTTGGCTCCTGGTGCCAGATCAGACACTGTGCCAGCAACTGAACCTGCAGATGCTAACATTTGGGCTGACATCATGTTCACCTGGAAGTTTTAAATAAACTTTTAACTTTGATTTTGTTTAACTTAACCTTCCAATTATAATTAAATATAATATATAGTAGAGTAGCATAAATGAAATTAAATTACATCATTAACAAAAAACTGGTCTTTATAATGCAATCTTCTTTTTAGATATCTATATTATCTCTTTAGAGTAAATAAAACTCACCTGAGTGTTGTACTTGGCCTGCATAGACCGCTTTTACGTACAGCAACTCCTTCATAGTGTCTTCATTGCCATGAGCAAACCTCAAAATCAGTCCATTTTGCCCAGAATTCTGGTGTGATTCTTGGATCACATATCTGACTGCAGTAAGCATAGATTTCACGAGCCCGATCTATCTCGCCTAATTTACGCTCCATTTCAGCAAACCGCAAACACATTTCTCGACAACCTTCATCAGGTAGGTCATCAATAGCCTCCTTAAGTGGAAATAAGTTATTATTAGAATTCCTTGAAATTTATAATCTCTGCAAAACTATATTTATCTTTTTGGATGTAGGGTATTTTTTATCCTTTATAAATCATCTTGACTCATTTCTCAGTTCGGTATGTTTTATACATATCAGGATACTACTTCAAAAACAAAATCCATATATTCATTTACTATCAATATATTGAGAGCAAATAACTATTTTGAATATTTTAATGTTGGAGATTCATCATAAACTGACATTTATGAAACTTTCTCAACTTAAAATATTACCAATTACTGTACAGGCAACCATAAATCAACGTATCTGGTAAATCTCTCTTGTTTTAGTAACACCATATATCTGCTGTGCATGTTGTAAGTAGATTCATCATAAACTGACATTTATGAAACTTTCTCAACTTAAAATATTACCAATTACTGTACAGGCAACCATAAATCAACATACCTGGTAAATCTCTCTTGTTTTAGTAACACCATATATCTGCTGTGCATGTTGTAAGTAGATGTTGTAAATGGACAACTTCTCCTCGGGTGGAACTGCTTTAGTAGCCCGACTGTATATACCTGCATTGCATGCCTTGCTAATCCATGTTCTTCCTCCATTTTCGCATACAGGAGGAACAAGTTACGTGCATAATTTGGTGGACATTTTTCCAAGCACTGGGAAGATAACAGTAAAAGGATATTAGAAATCCTAAGCCTTGCAGACAACAAACAGGTATTTAAAATCTCCATACTTAACAATTATCTTCTCCAAAAACATCACAGATTGAAAGTAACTCTGTGAAAACTATGTGATACATAAGATGATATATTAGTTTACTAACTATATTCAATAAGAGGTAACTCACCTGTTCAAATAAGTCTCTTGCTCTTTCAATCTTTGTGCCCTTGTATCGCTCTAAGAATTTTGTGAGATATGTGTTCCATATGTCATATACATATGGCCATTTGAAGAGGGAAATTCCTTTTTCATAAGCTTTGAATGCTTCCTCAAAATAGCTGTTTTCCTACAGAAATAAAAGGCAGATAATGATAAGTATTGTACAGTAATTATGTGTACTTGAACTTAAATTTGCTAAAATTATGACAATTTTTTTCAATAGAGCTGATACAGCCATGTAAGAAGAAAAGGGTTGAGGAGGTTCCAGTTACATGGTAAAAATAGATAGGGACAATACTCTGGGACTTATTTTGTTACTTTTTATCATTTCCTATAAATATTTTTGCAGTACCAGTCAACTTTGAGCTTTCTTATTCTTAAATATGCTTTAAAATTTATTCTAAATTGTCTACTTTTAGAGTCAGCCTTTCATATTAGGGTAATCAGAATACAGAAGCCTCAATGTTTTTTTCCACACAATAACTTACAAAATGTGCACAACATAAGATGGTTTTATTATAAATCATCTAATCCATTAAATAGTAATTTTCTAAAAATGTAAGAACACATACCTGCAAAAACATGCCATAATTTATAATAATTTGTGGTGTGGCAATTCGCAGATCTATAATTCTATCATAAACAGCCTTGCAGGACTTGAAGGTACCCAAACACTCTTCTAAGTCAGCATACATAGACCACAGTTTTAAAGACTTGTAGACGCGTCGCTGGACAGGCTCAGATTCATCATTGTATGCCACCTTTTGTGGGGGAGGTGCTGTTGCTCGCTTCATCAGCTTGAGAGCTTCCTCTTCATTTCTAAAAGGGTCAGAATATGTAAAGTTTCATTTTCTTTACTAACTATCCATTGATAACAATGTAAAATCCACTTGCATGCATAAGAAAGATCATCTTTAAAACAGCTTTCAGAATTCCATGAACAATAAGACATGAAAAAAAGTATACTTTGAAAGGTAATTTACCTATTTTCTTAAAGAGTGGTCTCTGAAAATGAAATGTTCCAAAGAGCTACAAGCATATTTTATAATTAGATTAAAGATGAACAACCCCTTACAATAGCAATTCCTTCAACTTGTCTGTTCCACCAGCCACAAAAGGCATAATTTTCAAATATTATTGAAGGGATTTCTGGTATTTACAGAATGTGATTTTACACACCACAAAATGTATATTTTACTGTCATATTGTCAAATACATATAGTATAATATACATATAGTATAATAGAGCAACTTGTCTCTTGCCATATAAAACAATAAGATATATTTCATTCATTACTAAATGAGGGATCTGCCACACAATTAATATTAGAAAAGGGATCACTTAAAGAAAGAGTTCAAGAACTACCACTCTAAAAGAAGCAACTACGTTTTCTATATAAGGGGCGTTCATGACGAATTTTCAACAAATATTTTTAAAAATACTAAAAAATTTGAAGAAAAAAAAATCCTGTAATCTAGTAGGCTTTGACAATCCCGTGACATAATATTTCTGCTAAATATGTAAAAATAAAGGAGTTATGACTAAATCTCTGACCTACCCCCCCCTGCCTCCAGCTCCGATGTTTACTTTGTTGCGTCCGTGCAAATATACTCGACAAATGTGTTTTTTGGGATTTTTTCTATTTGGTTTGTTAATTCTCTGGTAGCTAGCTGGCAATTCTGCTTACAGCACAGCTGACAGCCATGACAAAGAGACAAGGCAGGCAGTCACTATGAAAGAGGCAGAGTGAGTGCTACACCATCCCATAGACCTACCCTGATGCACCCTCATCACACACTAATAGGATACTACTAATGATAGATGTTATTCCTGTAACTAATAAACATAATATGATGAGAAATACATC
Organism: Penaeus vannamei; assembly: GCF_003789085.1. NCBI lineage: Eukaryota > Metazoa > Arthropoda > Malacostraca > Decapoda > Penaeidae > Penaeus > Penaeus vannamei. The sequence continues at coordinate 694,898 of NW_020868581.1, forward strand.
TCAATCACAGCTGCAGCAGTTGTTTTTTGTGTGAAATGCCTCACGAGGCACTACTACGAAGCCTGTGATGACACACACAATACTTCTACAATCATGTGCAGTTATTACTATTAACATCTTCCAAAAGGAGGAGACCCGGTACCAGCTACACTTCAGAATACCATGTGAATGCCATAGAATGCATCAAGATTGACTCAGATCAGAATTTTAAAAATAATTGTAAAAATGCAGGGAAAAGTATCCTCAATTTGAAAGCCTGGTATCTCAAAACTACACTTTTATCAATATTCTTTGTTGTTTCTCCTTAACTACTTGGCCGAGACTAATGGGATTTGTATCATTTGAAAGCTGAATAAATTTGTAATTTTAGAGACGATTTGTTTTCATTTCAGGTGATAAAACTAAGAGAAAATTTCAAAATCAAATCATGTGTCATATAGGTATTGCTATAGAGTATATGTGGTATTTTTTTTTTAACAAGTTCAGTCAATGGATAAGTGAGATCTATAATTTTTTAATCTTTTCCAAAAACTTGTTTTTTTTTTTTTTTTCATTGTTTATTATCCACATGATATGAAACTCTGTGGTGTAAATTGTAGTATATGTATAAATAACATAAAAAAATTGTGAGAATCCAATCATAATTAATGAACTTCGTTCTCGAGTGTGATGGCCCCTTCAATGATTAACTAATTCTTTTAAATATTTGAGCTGCAACATGGATAAAAATGATTAACATGAACAAAATCAACTTGCCCCACAACCTTGGCAACTAGGCCATAGAACAGATGCTGAACCACGCCACTATCACACATTATATTTACATCATAATTCTACCTGCTACAGCTTCTCTGTTGAGAGAAAAAATTCCAAGAAAATTTCCCAATTTTGCTAACATAAGTGTCAAAATACTTACCCATGTCTTATTTCCATCTCAGCCCATTCACACCACACACTTGCAAGGTCATCTACTTTAACGTAGAGAACTTCAGTTGCTCTTTCGAAGATGATTCGCGCATCCACAATCTGGTTATTTTCTTCATAGAACTTTGCAAAATTCACCCACAATGAAAAAAGTTTTCCTGTGGCTTGTTTTGGATCAATTGTTTTCACTGCTTCCATATATGTTGCTACAATCTGTAGGAAAGATCCAATATTAAATATTTCTCTTTTCTAAAATACAGCATAATTATCTAACAATTACTACCTCTAGTATTAATACTACAACAGCTAACCACTACTTATTATAATAATTTTCAAAACAAAGTACCACAGACAGTATTGTATATACACCTAGTTCTGTAAGATTTTATTTTGAACAGTTAAAATAAACAAATATTTTACTCCGCAAGTTATTATGTTTCTTACCATTTTTGGCTTTCCTTCATAGAGAGTTACACGCTTCTGCCATTCTAATACATTGTGTGGGTTCTGGCGAAGCATAACAGAATTCAAAAGGAGGGGGCGCCGTTGCATGAGGTCCTCATATCGTGCCAGGCTGTTTGATTACATTAGTTATTCAATTAGAACATTAATCATTTCATCTCAGACTTTGAATATTAAATCTTACACCCTAATCACCATGTAGAACTAGTACTTATGATAAGCAGACAAGAGCCCCTACCGTAATTCCAATTCTGTTTCCTCTTCTACATCCACCTCAATGCCAACTTCTTCCATTCGTTTCTTTAGTGTCAGTTCTTCAAACTGAGCATAAGCATCAAACACTTGTGTGAAATCTCTTACTGTCATAACACTTCGTAAACCTTCTTCATAGACATCCCTTGCCTAGTAAGATGTAAGATATTTGAAAAAGAATTAGTAATTGTTGTATGGTTTACAGCAACACAAAAGTTTTTTCTCTTTTCTTTCTTTTTCTCTTTTTTTCCTTTTACAATTACTTATTGAATATAGTAAATACAATTGGTAAGAAAGCTCGTAAAACAACAGTTATTGTGTTACTCTTGCAGTGTAGTCTCAAAATAGTTTTAAATTAGTTTTCTGATAAAAGACAATGTACTTACCCTCTCAAAGAGTGCACTGATGATATAATATTCTGCCAAGGAGTTCCAAAGCATTCCCACCTGATCAGTGTAACGCTGCAGGCCATGACGAATGATGGCCTCTGCATTTTTCAGACTTGTCTCCTAGAAACATTTATACTTAGTTAGAAAATAGATGTCAAATATTCATCAACCTTAGTAGTTGATATATATATAATTCCCCTCCCCTCAGTTCTGTCATTCAAACTAAACTAAACTAAACTAAAAAAAAAAATCAACAATGTGGGCATACTCATAATTTCCTCTTGCTTCTTATATCTCAATAAAATTAGCAATATTACTACAAAATTTCCTTATGGTAAATCAGTAATAGTACAATAAAAGCATTACCAATAGCTGTCATAATTTTTATATTACAATGAAGACAATGATAAAAATAACAGTAACAACAACAACACTAACAATAATTATCATATCAGAACAATTGATTGTAAACAAATATATCTAGAATTTAAATAGGTATTACCATGAAGTTGTGAGCAGATAAGCATTACATACAGTACAGACAAAATCCATTCCAAACCTGTGGGTTTTTAGAGATTAGCTCACAGAGTTCCGACCATAGCTGATGTTTTGATTTCCCGTACTTGGAGGTAAATGAATCTGTATTAACGCACCACTCGTATCTCTTGGCAGCTTCCTCCAATCGTCCAATGGACATAAGATAGCTTATGTAATCCTCTGTATCTTCAGGGCAAAGCTGAACGGTAAAAAATATTGAGTGCTTACTACCATTTTTCCAAAATATTAAAATACACATTTTAACATCTGATAATTAGAAGAAAAAAATACAAATACACTTACAAAAGGAAAGTAAATGTAGAAAGTAACAGAATTATAAAAACTCTCATCTTATACAATGAACAATAACTAAGATCAAAATATAAAATATAGGTAAATCACGTCTTACAAATTACCAATATGAAGCATACCAAATATCATTAATTAAGTAAAATATTCATGTTAGCAAGAACAGGTATAAAGACTACAATCTCAGTTAAAAGATACCAAATTACTTATCTAGTTGCAACTTGTATTACATGAGTATAAGTATAACACCAGAAAATGAAAAAGTGAAAAAAAAATAATAATAATAAAAAAAAAAAAAAGTTATATGGTGTGAGGATACACAAATCCATATAACTAACCTTTAGGTATCTTCTCCAGACTCTTACTGCAGTTTCTGGAATATTATATAGCATAACAAATTTGAGGTAAAGTGGCCATATGCGTTGTGCTGGGTAATGGGTAGAGCACATAATGCGCGGTCAAATGTCTGAAAACAGATATTCATGTTAGAAAGAGGAAAATAAATAATTGCTAATATAAATAAACCATAATTTTGTCATTTAAACATTATGGCCTGGGTTTTTAAAGCACATTTTTCTTTCATGGGGAGGTCCAAGTCCACTGCATAATGACCTACCTTTCTGGTTCTTGTTATCTTTCTCTGGTTCATCAAAAATCTGCAGTAACTATCCATATACGAGGCATTTTGTGCATGAATACTAAGGCTCTTTCAAAGGTATTATTTACACTCTCAAACTCTGGATCTGTGACACATCGCCCCTTCACTTGTTCCATACGCAGTCTAAGAGAAAAGCATATACAATACATTATCCTCAAAAGAAATCAAAATGCTAAGAATCTCAGATAAAAATATAAAATTTCATTACAACCTAACTGAGAAGCATAAGCAAAATTTGCTTTATCTATCTGATCTTTTTGTTTTTTCATGATATAATGAAATCTCATAAATAAAAATTACATATTTTCATAAATTTTATTAAAAAAACAAACCTTAAATAAAGATGCCACAACTTATAGCTGCCTGGCATCTGGAGAAGTGCCTTTCATATATGATATTAAGCTTTTCTGGTGCTGCATCTTTCTTGTGTTCTATGTACCTCTGCCAATGTTTTACAGAAAAAGGATTACGAAGAGTTCCTCCTCATACTGCACATCGTCAGCCTCCTGCACAGAAGAAATATGGGATTAGTTATCTAATACTAACCTACAGGAACAGGAGAATGCCATGAAGATTTGCAAATCTTTTGAAATACCTGTGCAAATAAAAGATTTACTAACTAATACCTTGACTGAAAATATTAGCATACCCAGCAAATTTTATTTTGTTACATAACACTTCTTGGGCTGTCTAAATTATATTCAATAATATAATTGTAGTTTATGGCAAGCAAATCAAACCACAAACTGCAATATCATTCAATCATTTCTTGGCCTTATGTCTGCTGTTCAAAAATGTCTTTCTGAAAGCTGGACTCATATAAATTTGAACATTAAACAAAGTAAGAGCTACAATAAGGAATAGACTTTTTTTACTGGATCCTTGGTCTGCTACTTTTTGGCTAGTTGTATTTGCTTGTCTATGACTGGAATTTATATCCTAAAATTGTTTATTTCCACTGATGACTCTTTCCTGAACAACTACACACCAGATACAAGAAACAAATTAAGTCTACTTTGAATCAGTACAGAGTGAAGATTGACTACCAATTCTTGGTACTGTATATATGTGGATAGTCATAC
>NW_020868581.1:709510-714510 GCF_003789085.1 Penaeus vannamei
TAATCATTCCATACACTTTTTTTTACTGTAACTCTGATTGTTATTTGCGGTAAATTTACCAATTATTTCATGAACTCTTTTGGCTCTACCATTGTTTTTGCATTCTTTTTCCAGTGGCCTTTGATTATTTTTTAACTGATTTTATAGGTGTAACAATGAATAGAAAGTTCTATTATAAAAAAATGGTTATTCTTTTATTAATATTTACTCTTAATTTATAACTGACATTTCATTGTATTCAAAGTAATAATAATATGTTTGAATGCAACCAATACATGTATCTTTAATTTGCAGCAAACAGAAACTAGATAGGAATAAATGAAGCCAAACATAAAGCATAATACTCAGTAAATTATGGTTTATATATGATTGATATATCCAATATCCTGTAACAAATGAAACTAGATAAGCCCTCTACAGAAGGGGATAAAATGTTCAGAGGAATAGGCAAACAATCTGTCACAATTGGTAACACACCACAGGCTATTTCTAGACTTTTCTGCTTTTGATGATCTAAATAATTGATGATTGTAAATAACAGTAAGAAATATTTTTTATAACCATATATACATCGATACATTATCATCTAGCAAACTGCTATCTTATGATGTATTGAGATGATTAATTGTGTTTGTGCTTTTAAATCATTTGATTTTATATGCTCTCATTTTTTCTTGTGTGAAATACGTCAGTAGTAGTGTCTACTTGGGTAAAGAGCATTGTACAATGCCTTGGCCCAAGGTTGAGCCTGACTATGGATTAATAACACATCCCATCATATGAATGATGGGGTACTAGTGTAAATATTGTTCAGTAACCAGTCAAGCGTCTTCAACATGCTCTTGTCTGATACAAAGATTATAGCTATAAATCCTTTAATTGATCTTCAAGTGGACATGGTTCACCATCAAAAGCTAATATAACCTTCAGTCTGGGCCAGAATTTTTACCATAATTTATCTGTGATTTGGCATAATTGTTCTGGCAAGCCAGTTATTAACCAATAAACTTCCAGTTACATAACATTATCTCTAATGAAAAAGAATATAAATATTAAATGGTGGACAAGAGGCCAAAGAAAACAATGATTACATTTACAAGTGAAATGTCGCCAAATAAATATCTCATTATTTTTTTAATCTGAGAAAATCTCTCATAGATTGATTACTGGGTAGTTTTAAGTGAACCTTGTAAAGTAGTGGCAGCAGGCTGTAATAATACAATACCAGAATTTATAGATGCCTTTGTTGATAATCATATGATGATGATAACCATCATGAAACTGTTTTAGTTAGGTTCATAATTGTAATAATGAAATAATTTATTTTTATGGAATGAATAGATATTTCTTATATTTTAGTATTGAATTGTAGGTAGAACTTTCCAAACTAGTATGGAATGCAGATACAGTAATTCCTTTGGAAGCAAGAAGTATGACTTGGAAAGAGACATGAATTTATAAGTATGTACAAGTTTTATGTTTAACAATGATTGTAAGGAATATGTACATAAAAGGTACAAGCAGCATATTTGGAATGTTTTATTTTTTTCAATCAGTTTACAAGAAAATTTAATTACCCAATCACCTTAAAATGAATGTAGTTACGGAAAGGTATTGTTTCTTGATTCAATACATTCTTGGTTATGTGCTTTTCATAATAAGATTTAGTTGCAGAAGTGGTGTGCGTGCATGTGTGAAAGAGAGTCAAAGACAGAAAGAGAGGTGATTACATACTTAATTATCGAAATGCATAATTCTGACTGTAAATTTTATAATTGTGCCAAATATCAGTTATTCTATAGAAAGCTTCTTTTAGTAATACTACAAGATTTAGATAACTTATATTAAGTCATTGACTTAATTACACTAAAATACTGTAATATAAATTTTAAAATCATTTTGTTATTCATACATTTCTTTTGTGTAATATGATACATCAGTAGCAGTGTCCACTTGGGTAAGGAGCATTGTACAATGCCTTGGCCCAAGATTGAGCCTGACTATGAATTAATAATACATCTTTTATTGTGATATTTCTATAGCAAATATACAGTCTTCAAGGTTGCTAGCATCCGGATTAGTTAACCCACTAACGACAGGTGTCCCACATATGAGACACCCCAAAAAATAAACATTGCCGGGTGTCCCACCAGTGTGATGCTTTATTGGGGCTCACGCTCCGGACACAGCAGTGGGCCGCGGTCGGCAGGTAGACAGAGGCCAGGGCAGCTCTGCCTGCCGATTTTATAGCCGCCTGTAATCTTTTATTTTCGGCTTCAAAATATACCAGCGTTAATGGGTTAACCTTGTTGTGATCACAATACAGTCTTATGTTGCTTTATGGCCACAATTTAGTTATGAAGTTATATATTTTGGATATGTAGACACCACACTACCATATGCATTCATGATAATTGTAAGGCCCATGTATTTTTTTGTTATTGGTAGGTAACATTCCACAAATGTCTGGCTTTGTAATCACTTTGTAAACAAGAGATGCAAATATTGCCTGCAGGGAAATATTGTGATTGTGTTCCTTCTGTCTGGTTACATCTAGATTCTGTTTTTTCAGTGGAGATGCAAGTAGAGCATGACTGTATATAAAATTCATAAAGAGGGCTGTCATGAACCACAAACCTGGTTGTGGGCAGAACATGAAAGTACAACCAATAATCTGTTATATGTGTGTAAGAATTTTGTGCAATTTTCTTTAAGTATGGGTTATTCAGCTTCAGAGGCGAGAGTAATGGTCCTTACGAATTACCATATCTTTGGTGATGTCATTTATACTTGCACACCCTGAGAATACAAATCAATAATGATTAATTTATGTTTATAAGATTTTGCAATTATTGATGTATATTTTTATTAAATGATATTTGTTTTAGGAAATTTTAGCCTAATACATACCAGAGAGGGCCATTGTAGAATCCAGTTCACCTTTTAAGATGTTGAGAATATTGAGAGCTCCTTCCTCTCCACCACATGCAAGGCCCCAGAGGAGTGGTCGTCCTAAAAATACCTGTTGAGAGCATAAAGCTTAAACTTTGGAAGACTTCACTTTCATTACTTGATTTTATGACAGAACTTTCATCACCTCATTATAGTTCAATTTGGTTTTTACTAGAGCAGATAAAGAAATACTGGGTAGGCACATAGGGCAAATTATATGTCAAAAGTTAGATAGACATACCATACGTGCTCCAAGAGCAAGGGCCTTGAAAATATCTGTTCCTTCAGAAAATCCTCCATCTACATATACCTCACACCTTCCATCAACTGCTTTTATTATTTCAGATAAGGCCTCAATCTGAAGATTTAAGAATGTAGAGTTTTAAGGATACTGAAAGTTATAAACATGAAAAGGATTAAAGGAAGGCATATGCAAGAGTAGGGTAATTAAAAGTTGGAATTGATATACTAGATAGGGAATAAATCAGAGAGCAGTGAAAGTATAGTGAAAAAAAGGTAGAACAAAATGAAATAAAGAAAAAGGAAGGGAGAGGAATGATCATATAGTATGATTTTCTTATTATTCATGACTATTTGTATTGTTTCCTGATTCATAAAGAAATGTATGATTGACATACTGATGGTGGCACTCCATCCACTTGACGTGCACCATGGTTTGACACCCAGATTCCTGTAGCTCCTGCCTTTAGACCTAATAGGGCATCTTCAGCAGTGAGTATTCCTTTCAGCACAATTGGTAGGTGTGTTAACCTGTAATACACAAAGACCTCAATTGCAGAAAAAGGTTTGCTATACAGTTGCAATGTTGAAATTTAATCCAGGTTCACTGATAATGTGTTAATTTAGGGATTTAGAATATAGGTTTTCCTTACCTTTTAAGCCAAGCAACATCATCCCAGGTGAGTGAGGGATCAAAGAGTGACTTAACATATTCATTGATTCCAGAGCCTCCAGCTGAGGTGTTCACACGGTTAGACTTTTCATCACCTGTCTGGAAATTAGCCATACTGCAAGGGAAGTGCAGGATCTTTATTTACTTTCCATTTACCAAATTAATGCTCAAGGAATGTTGAACCCGTCAGCAGTACATATTGCAGATAACAGAATCTAGGCGCAAGACTTAGGAGAGAATACATAAATAAGTTTCTTGTACTTTTATTCCAATTATATATACTCAAACACAGTCAAGTCTGCATTAATGTACTGTAATACCAGCTTAATGTATTACCCTAGGTGAGGAGGTAGAGTGAACTTGTTCCTTAAATCTGCCAATCGGATGCCAAAATGGGGAGCATCAACAGTTAGTACCAGTGCAGAGAATCCAGCAGCCTCTGCTCTTTTTACCAAGCTGGCTGTGACTGCTCTGTAGATTTTATATGGAGGAATGTAACTGATTGTGATTTTACTTCAGTCAAAAGATGGTCTACATTGAAGATTTATAGTCTTGGATGAATCATTGAACTATATAATCAAAATCCATGTGTAGCTCAAAGAAAGGCAAAAAGCATGTTCACTTTTAGTCTTTGTATATACCTGTCTTTGTATATGTATAGCTGAAAGAAACGAAGAGTATCAGGGGCTTCAGAAGCAATCTCTTCAATGCTGGTCGTGGCAATGGTACTGAGGGTAAATACTGTGCCAATTTTGCCTGCAGCTGAGAATAAGATTTTCATCAAAATGTTAAAGAAAAACATATACAAAGAAAACAGTAGCTTTTGCATTATTTTATGCAATTCATTTTAGTGTTTTAGTGACAGATTATAATGAAATAGATCCCTTATTTGTCATCAAAATATAGCTTGTACCCTGTGATTTATAAAGGCATTTTGACTTTGTTGTTCAAGGAGATAAGCATTTAATTTACTTGTATTTGGCCTTGTGGCTATTTGACCATTTAATAATTTACACAAGCTCACCTCTTGCATTAGCACTTTCACCATCTGGAGTGGCCATTCTCTGCATTGCTGTTGGAGCAACTCCAAATGGGACATTCACTGTGTGACCCAATACAGTGGTTTGCATACTAC
>NW_020868581.1:727010-736424 GCF_003789085.1 Penaeus vannamei
TCACCAACCCCCACAGACACCTCAGCAGCAGCATATTTATGGTCACCAGGAATACGATCAGCAACAGCAGCAGCAGCAGCAACAACAACAACAACAACAACAAGCCTACCAGCAACAGCAGCAGCAAAATGTTTATCAAAACATGTATGAACAACAGCCCCCCCAGACTCCAACACCTCATTATCAGCAGCAACATACTCCTCAGGTAGTACACTGTTTAGCCCTCATTATTTAGTATTGGACTTCATGAAGGACATCCTTTTTATTAATGCATTTTGACCAGTGATCATGCTGTCATGAATATCTCCTTGTCAGTTTTTGAGAAAGTTTTATTTTACCATCATTAGAGGTCAGGAGTATAGATGACAGTACTAGGATGGCACCTCTATTTTTACATGTTAATATTTTTTGATTTGTGGTGGTAAGTGGAAACACTTGTCATATTACAAGTCTTGATGGTTTCAGTTAACTTTCTCTTAGTAATCATAGGTTTGTTTTCTGTATGATAGGCATATTTTAAGATCTGAATATTTTTCTTCAGTATGCAATGGACCTTGTCCAGAAGGTAGGAAAATATGATTTGCTGTTTTGAAAGTTGCCATTTTTTCTGATAAGGCAGTATTAAAATACAGTAAATAGTACATTTTTAAAAGGACTGAGAATAATTAAAAAGTTTGTTTTATTTCTTTGGTTTCTTTAAAACCATATCACTTATTAATAGAGCCACAAGAGATTTTCATTATGTTCACTGTATCACAGATTTTGGGCATTAGCACTTTGTATGAAAATGCAGATACATAATGCAAATTTATTGGTTTGATGTTGAATTACACAGGATGCAATTGAATAAACAATGATTACAAGCATGTATGTGATAAGCGCACGCAAACACACACACATGTACATATATGTACATAGCAATGTGCATACGTGTGTGGGGGTGGGGGTGGGTATATGAAGTGTGTCTATAGAACTTGTATATGATAGAGAGCTAGGTAGAGGCCTTTCTATACAAGGGAAATTACCAGATAATTAATGCATAGCCCTTATGCAGGTCCTACAGTTATTACCTTTTCCCATTCAATTTAGCCCAGAGTGTAAGATCAGGTACTTAGAGAAAATGATTATAAAGATCGTTCATTAGAATTTCATACCATAGGCACATGTGGAGCCGGAGCCAGAGCCAGAGCCAGAAATGGAGCCTGAAGAGCAGGATGAGGACATGGACCATGATGCAGAGTCTGACATAGATGCCCATGAAGAAGAGGACCAGCAGCCAGCCCAGAATTATGAGCCAATCCCCAGGTTGACAATTTCCATCCGAGGGAGAGGCAGAGGTCGTGGAAGAGGCAGAATTGGTGGGTCCTGAGTCACTTTAAGCGTTTATTGTTTTATGCAATGATAAAAAAAGAAAATTGTTTGTGGACATGTGGATTATGTGTGATATTTAATAGTTCTTATTTTTTTAGATTTTGACATGTGAGTTTATTTTGATTCAGTACAAAGAAATAGGTACAATTGGAATGCCCTTTCTGTGTGTAAATTTATAAAATAGCTTGGACATGGAATATGTAATTTAAGTACATATCTGATATAAGTATGTGAGCTTGCATACTAATTTTATAGAATGGCAGTTGGAGGATACAAGATTTCACATGTTAAGTGATGTTTTTTTACAACTCCATTAAATAAATAGATTTCCTTCTATCATACACTACAGAAAGCCGTGTTATATTGCTGTGCAAATGATTTAATGCTATATTACTCTATGAAGTTGAATATGAGTACTCGATGCATATTGTTTGAAATATACCTTTAGATTTAGTACTTACAGATTTCTAAGTACATTTTTGTACTATATCTTTTGAAATAATTTGAAAAGTCAAGAATATACCTAATTCAGGCAAGGGAAAGAGCAGTGATAGCATGAGAAAGGCATTTGAACATTTCCTTTTTCCTCACAGCTACCATTAAAAAGATTGGAGATCAGATTGTTGGAGAGCCTCCACGCAAGAGAGGAAGGCCTGGCAGAAAGCCTATTACTGAGGTCATGGCTGAAGATGAGCAGTCACTGTATTTCATTGTGAGAAATGGGAGAACAGCCTTAGCGGTATGTATTGCTTGTCCATCCTGTTGTATCTATATCTGTATTTGGCTGAGATGATTTTTGTAGTGTAGTAGAGCTCTTGAATAATTTATACTGAGCTTTTGTCTGGGGTTTTCAATCTTTGTCTCGCCACATATTCCTTGAGCATTTATTGTTATCCATCTAACCTGAAATAAAGCTAAAATAATTGAGAACTGAATAGCAAAACTTAAAGGAACCACAGTGTACATAAATTTGTTTTATATTATTACATAAATGATAGCCTAGTAGGTTATACCTGCTTCACCATGTAGCTTCATAGAAAACAAGTTTTTCTTCTTCCTCCATATGCAGAGAATACTAACCATGTATGAATTCAGAGTAATATGAATTTTATTTTGCACATGGAATTGATAGGTCTGCTTTAGATATTTTGCACATTGTCTATTTTATTTATTTTTAATGCATGGAATTGATAGGCCTGTGTTAAGAGATGATAAGGTGGTGAAATAATTTCATTATATATATTGTTATGATTGAATTAGCATATATGCACCACCGCTTCATACTTGACCTACAATACTGACATGTATTATGGTATAAAGTAGAGATGAACAGAATATTCACTTTTGCATTTACAGCTGTGAATATTCACCATGTTTTTTTGTATTTGCAGTCACTTTTCCAATACAAGTTTTTTGTTTTTGCAAATGTTCAAATATTTTCCAAAACTAGAAAAAATGAAGAAATGAATATAATTTGCATGAGAGATGACCAATTGAGTGAAGCTGCAACCCTGTCCCTCCAGCCCCTTGTGGGCCTTATGTTTACAGCCAACTTTCACAACTCTGTGACTGTGTCATGAGGCGTAAGAAGGAGACACGTACTTGCATCTCTTACTGTAACCAAGTTCCCTTGAAGTATTGTATCTCCTTGCTGTAGATATTTATACAATTCAGCTGTAGCATTTAGAAATTATGCAGTGATAGTACCTGAACTGTGGAAAATGGTTTAGATTAGAATATTTGAGATTTGCATTTGTGAATATTTAAGCAAAAAAATTTGCTTTCAGCTTTACAAATGCAGAAAATACAGTCATTCCATCTCTAGTATAAAGATTATCATTGCATAAGATACAATCATAGTACTAAGAATGTCAGCCATACTGGATATTTTCATTTATTTTTTTGTTTCAAGAGTTGCTAGATACCATGAGATGTGTCTTGTATATATTTCCCCTGATAACCCTTGATGTTAGGTTGAAAACCCTGGTTTTATGTAGATAGGTGTGAATAGATAAAGAGTTATGGATACTGGAGATAGATAGATTGAAATACATACAGGATTTAGCAGAGAAGGGAATAGGATCTTGTTATTTGGAAGTTGAAAAGGTAGTAATTATTAAGGTAATTTTAAATTGATTGATTATGAAAATAGAAAGCCATGTTTTTTCCTCCTCCTCCTTTGATTAATCTATGCATGATGGGTGAAATTTCCAGTAATGTTTAGACCATGGTTCATTAATGCATGCAGCTCCACACTGGGATGAGTGTCCAGCTCACAAGTCATTATTCTGGCTACCAGGAAATGGCCTTATGCATGACATGATTAGGCATCACCCAGTTTCTGGGATTTTTCACATGATAGGACATCACTCATCACAATTGGGTAAGAGCTATATAGACAGCTCCGCAAGTGCGTAGTTATCAAGGATTAAGTTAGTACTACCTATCTCTTTTGTTTATGCTTTTTTTGATATTTTAAAACAATTTTTTGATATTTTGTTTAACATTATAATGATTATAATGTTAATGATGATAAAAATCCCCAAATGTGGGGGAAATCAGGCGAGGTCATGAGGTCTACTGATTCCTGAATGTCGAAGAACTTGACAGTAAAATTACATGTTCCAGTCAACATTGAGTTTGGAATGACATCACACTTCAGATTGCCATTTTTGATAATAACCCTAACAATCTGGATGGCATGACCATCAGCTCATGAAAAATTTGGCTTAAGGGACCGTCCCTGAGAGAGGGGGGAGGAGGGGGTTAAATTAAGATAGTTAGCGTATAGTATAGGTACATGGATGAGGAAACTACCAAACGAGTATTAACCGCCTGCTATGGCTCGTTGTCTTGCAGCCGGCGTGCGAGTCCCTCAGCACCCGGAGAGGTACGTCGCTATGAGCGCCCAGGTACACCTATGTGGACTTTTGCTTGCGGCAATCGTGCATAAGGCATTTAATTATGACATTGCGCATAGATATGAGTTCGTGAATGTTCAAGGAACACTTTTATACCAATATCAGGAAAAAATTATATCACCGTGATTTATGACGAAATATTTTGTGAAATATATCTAAAAAAAAATGTATGTTTTGTGTCCTTTTACACACGAAATATGCTTTGATCGAGACTCCCTGGTAATATGTTTTAGTTTACGTGGTAATATATACGTATATCACATACGAAGCACTAATGTTTAAAAATAGCCTTATAAGGAAGGATTGAAATATTTCCGTTACATTTCGCTCAACGGTCGGTACATCACAGCAGGGGGCAATTTGAATTGATTTGAAATTGGTAGTTACCGTTGTAAAGACCAATTCAATACGAATGTTACCTAAATGTCGGATTTTTAAACTTCGGATGTATAAGCGAGATACAGATTATTTCATGTTGAAGATGATAGTACTCAGTAATACCTGCTCTGAAATAAAAACTATATGGAATTTTGAGCTCGGTTGTATGCGTAGTCTTCGTCTGGCGTTCAAAAAGCTATCGCATCCGTTTCGTGCGTTCCCGATAAAAATGAATATGTTTAGACGTTACCGTAAGTCTTAGGCACCATAAATTGGCAAATATCCCACAACACATAGGCGTCTGCATGATTTTATGCACTTCTTAGTAAAGATAATGGGTGCAAATGGCTAATCATAAACTTTACACTTGTTCTCCCTTGCAATCTGTTAATATTGACAATTATCAAAGAAAATGGGTATGAGAGGGATAACTAATAAATTTTATTATTTAGATATGAAAGTCAATGTAGGCCTACTAAATGATGATGATTAATCTTTTTAACTTTATGTGCGTGCGTTCACGTACATATGATCCTCCTCGAAAATTATAAACACCCAGTGACCATCTCCCCCTCCCCCCCCCCTGTGTGAGGCATGGGGAATATTCAACGACTTTCGTAAGTTCTCGAATTCAATGTACTAAATTCATATGCTTTTGAAATTCTCAAAATTGAACCACCATGTTGTATTCATGCCAGGACTTTATAATTAGAATGATTTTGTACTAATGTTGCCATCCACAGTTCCCCATTTCTTCAAAAATAAAAAAAAATAAAAAAAAAAATGGAAAATAAAAAAAAATATTTTTTTAAAAAAAGGTTTTTATCTGGTTTAGATTAGTTGTCTCTATGGTAAAATGCATTTATTAAGCTTTTCACACGAAAATATCAACTTTAATGAACAACGAAAAAAAAAAAAAAAAAAAAGTGACATACCTTTACAGAATAGCGTCCCTATTGAACATGAAAATTCCTATTGACTTGGTAATCATTGCATTGCAAAGTACACTAAATAAGCGTTTTTTTGATATATAATATCATTAGATTCAGAGAAAAATAACAGAGATAACGAACTTTGGCAAGGTGCCAAATACAAAACGCCGTAGCTCGGCTATTTTTTTATGAATCTTCGGTACTTCCCAACTCACGTAATTTTCATGCGATCCAAATGCAGTTTGTTGCTTTCACTAGAGCCTCGGCGTCCCATAGCCATGTAAAAGGCCGATTTTTGAATTTTTGCCTTAATCAAAAAATAATAATATTTTAATGCTGAAAAACGCATTCAAAAATAGTTCTCTATGTCAAGCTGTCCCCCGCCAAAAAAAAAAGGAAATTCAAAATTCGGCCTTTTACATGGCTATAGGCTAGAGTTGATCTAACACTAGCATTTTTGGGGGAATATTCTGTAAAGAGCTCTGATAGTTGGGATGTACCGAAGACATACCAAAAAAAATAGCGATTTTTTTCAACTTTTTGGGGGTGCCCCCCCCCAATGGGGAGCAAAGTTAAAATTTATATATATAACGAAGCGCAATTCTTTGCTCTATAGCATGCAAAAAGAATCAATCAGTTATCTCTAACCGATATTTTTTATGATGTATAGTAGGAAAGGTGGCCATTCTCAGGGACGGTCCCCTTAAGGGGTAGGTGACATGAATATACTGTCATGTGAAAATTTGGCTGAGGACTCTCTGTCAAGAGAATTTTGGCTGAAAACTAGGGGGATAGGAATGACTTGCCACAAGGGCACAAAGCTGTTTAAGGGTGATAAGACTCAATGAGCATTTAATAAGGGACTTTTGCATTATATCCATCAATAAACTAGTGAGAAATGTACCATCTGTGAGCACCGACTCAAGGGAGGACACTATTTCTGTGCTCAGGATCCTATTCCTGCCTGCCGTGACCAGTGGCACAAGTTGGAAAAAAAAAAAAAAAAAGACATTGTTTCTTGTTATTATTGCACTGATTTATGGGCAACCTAGAGAGATGATATGGAATCTGTGTCTTATTATCATCTGCAAAAGGCAAATCAAATTACAAATATAGACATTCTCAAATTGCAAAAGAGCTCAAAATGCTTATGCAGAAAAAGAAAAAATTACTTTGTAAAGGGGAGGCAGGAAGTCTTGCCACCACACAAGCCACACACCCGGTAGAGTAGCTGCTCAAGTAAGCCTGATACCAGTATTTTGGGCCACATGGTGACAGTAAAGTATCTGGACCCAATAGGTTAAAGACTACATTTTTTCATTTTTAATTCTGGCATTGCAAATTAGCTAGATAAATGTAAAAGAACATACTTGGCATACACAGCCTTTAGTATCGTGTGATTTTGATCTTGCATTCATTTCTTGCTTATTTAGTTGAATTATGTGTAGACCATTTGTATACACATTTAGTTATTCTATATATTATCATTCTAAGGTTTTTAATTGAATATTGAAGGAAAAGTTGGTGTTCTTTACTATTTACCCTACAACTAACAGATTATAGTCATGTGTGTATGTATTTAGTTTTAACTAAAGTACACTATTTTCATATAGAATTTGTGCTAGTAGATCTGTTGGAAGATGTGGATATAACACACACACACACTACTCACACACACACCACACACATGTGTAGATGTTTATATATTGATGCATTTTATTTCCTCTTTTCTTTTTCTTTTTATGGTTACAAAGCTACTTGTAATTTTATGAAGTACCCTGCAATATCAAGTCTATAAAGTGGAGTGTGTAAACAATTACACCTTGGATGCATTCATATATGCAAATATACATAGTTTTTTGTATTTCATCCTTGTGTGTACTCGTTTATATACTGTTTGCATTAAGTACATTTCTTATTTAATGAGTGTGTATTTGTATTATATTTGTATTATATGTGGATTTTTATATTATTATTATTATTATTATTCACAGTACACATAACCCTCTGCTATTGCATGTAATTGTTTAAACACCTGCAGCGATGTCTACCCACATGTATTTTTAATATTTTCCCCTAAATACTGCCTCACAAGAAATATCCTTAGAAATATTACAAATAACAAATGGAGAATGGAAAACATTATAGTGTTTTTTTAATCATTATTATTATTATTATTTTTATACATTTTTTCTGTAGAACATAACGCCACGGCAATTTTTTTTCTTGATTAGCGAGCAAATCTGATGATTATGAAAAGTTTACCTCCTACCAGCCAAAGATCAGAAGTAAAGGAATGTATCAGTTCCAGCTTCACCTAGAGGAAGTACAATTTTGTGTTACTAGAAGTCTTCAAGGAGTTGAATGAAAACAGACGAAAGAATTCTTTCAACCAGAATTTAGTATTTTGGAACTCAAAATCAAAAATATTCTTAAAAAAAAAAAAAAAAAAAAAAAAAAAAAAAAACGTACTTTGCCGTTTTGTACAGGTAGGAAAAGGACTCTTCCTTTCTGGATATGAAATGGAATTCAATATAAAAACAAGAAAACAAGCATTTATGTTTTGAGGTTTGAATGTGTTTCCATCTTAATGTGCAGGTTCTCTGTGCATATATGTTTTATTTTTGATTTGGGGAAGGGAGAAACGATAGCATACACATTGAATTGGATAAATTGATTTGTATTTATTTTCTTTGTTTTTTTTAATCAGCGGTAAATGAAAATAAATAGATAAATAAATAAATAGGATTTTCACTTTTTAATTTTTCAGGAAATAAATGTCAGTGGGTCTGCTGTTCAAGAAAAAAAAGGTATTGCCTAAAGAAAAAAAAAAAGAAAAAAAGGAAATATAAAACAATATAAATGATGGATTTATTGTAAACCTTCAAAAAATAAATTACTGTTACTTTAGGGTTGAACCAAGGTATGTATAAGACTGGTAGCATTCAGCTTAATGAACCCAAAAATGAAAATAATTTTTTTTTCGTTAATATATTGTGATGGCAGTTTGTGCTTTGGAACACTTCATTGTCATATATAAAAGAGTGAATTTTTTTGTCACTTTTGGTAATTATAATAATATCTTATCATGCGTCCTGATTGCCTAATCCAATACTTTGGGTTAAACAAAAACATGAGTGTTAACAGGTTTGTTTAATGGCCATCATGGATCTTGATGGCATGCACCTGGCTTGTCACTACTTCCATCTGTTCATATGTTTCACAATTCACTATTTTTGAAAATTTCTATCTTGTAGATTAATTCACTTGAGAATTTTTTGTAACACTTCTCTTCATTTCACATAAGTCAATCACTTTTCTCAGCATATCAAAATCTTTCTTTGTTTTTTGCCTCTTTTAACTAAAATCTGCCAATCAAAATCAAAGTAATTCCAAATGCACAGCCTGCATAATGCTGAAACAAATGTTGCACTTACTTTTGTACATGTTAGCAAACTTGGGGGTATATTAGCACAGGGTGTTAATTTTTGAGAAGTGTGTGATACCAGTATTTGGCAATAGCAGAATTTGTGGTAGCAAAGGGTTGGATAGGCATTTATAGTAATATATAAAAATAAATAAAAGTTTCCAGTGAATTTTTATGAGAAACTAAGTTTTATCCAATTTAAATGATGTGCAGCTTAGTAAGATTATTTTGATGTATAGTTTCGCTTCCGGAAAGCCGAATGTAAGAGTAGAACTTTTCATTTATCACTTATACCCCAGGGCTATCCTCTTTCTTATGGAGTATAGAGATATGTCCTCCTTGCTACAGGCCCTTCTCTCTCTCTCTCTCTCTCTCTCTCTCTCTC
>NW_020868581.1:736524-741524 GCF_003789085.1 Penaeus vannamei
AAGTAGCTGCGTTAATACAATCAGCTGACAACATGACAAAGGAAGTAGTGCACGCCGAGCCACGGACTATCCAAGATCGACGCCTGACACATATTCCTTGTGTGTTTTCTTCTTACCTCCACATTAAGAGCATCTCAAGTAGCCAGGATGATTTTGAAGATAACGCAATAGCGAACTTACGTCTAGAGAAGCGTATACGACGCTGGGCGTTTCGAAAAGCGAAGGGACGACGCCCGCAGCTGCCTCGGCGAGGAACAGTAGAACAGGACCCTGGGCGGATTTCATCTTGAGGAATAGGAGTTAGGCGAACTCTACAGAGAAAAGGATAAAGGGAAATATTAAGAGTCGTATTCTTTACTTAATTTTCTATGTTTACAATCGCATGTATGTATGTACACACACACACACACACACACACACACACACACACACACACACACAACATATATATATATATACATACATACACACACACACACACACACACACATACACACACACACATATACATCCATACAAATACTCACATGCATGTACACATGTCTGCACACACACACACACAGACATTCACACACACATATATATATATATATATATATATATATATATATATATATATATATATATATATATATATATATATATATATATATATATATATATATATATATATATATATATATATATATATATATATATATATATATATATATATATATAATATATATATAATATATGTATATATATATATATATATATATATATATATATATATATTATATATATATATATATATATATATATATATAAACACGTTAATAAGTTTTCCCTAATATTAAAAAGAGAGTCATCAAAGAAAATGAAACTTTATAGGGATAACTACACCGTTCCCATGTACTAGCGCAGGGTGCACATTGTCTTCTACTGTTTTATCCTTTTTTACACACGAACACCGTAATTGCTTAATCACTGAGAAATCAAGTATATTAGAACTAACTCCTTTTTGCATTTCTATTGCAATTATTGTTACTAAGGTGGTGAAAAGAATAAGGATGATAGTAAGTAATAATGACAAGAAGCAAATGTGCTAGACATCAAGAGTGATATAGCACTGAAGGATGATAGTAAATTGATTGTACAACTGACAATGATGATGATGGAAGTAATAATTATAGTAATGATAATAACAATAATAACGATGATGATAATAATAATATTGGCGATAATGATGATATCGATAACAATAACTATATTAATAATAATGATGGTAATGATAACAACAATATTGGTGATGATGAGGATGATAATGATAACAGCAATGATTAGGGTAGTAATAATATAATGAGGATGATAAATATTGGCAAATGATGTAGAATTATCATTGTTGTTATTAAGGTGATGGCAATAGAAATGATGAAAATGATAATGGTGATAATAACACTGATAATGGCAATAGCAATAAAGTGATTAATAATAATAGTAATGCTGTTGCAGTAACAATAATAATAAATAGTAACATATAAATGATAGAAATGATAAATATAATGGATGTATTTTTGATAGCAATGACTTGAATAATAAATATAATGATAATGATAAAAAATGATAAATAATGATAAATAAGATAATGATTATCAATAATGATCATAATGAGATAATGATAATAAAAATTATCAATAACAATAAAGTTTATAATAATAACAATCGAAATGATAACAATAATATTAATGATGATAAGGCTAATAAGCGTTGCAATATCTGGTATGACAATTGTGAGCCGCAATTTAATACTCCCCTTCTGACAACACAGATACTAACACACCCAAGATAACGATGTTCTCAACACTAAGAAGACTAACCAGAATTAACAAGCAAGTAAGCTGTTTGAAACTTTTGGTCCTTGGTAACGTTTAGGCTTTTGGTCATTTGCTGTTGGTAACTTTCTGGTATTTTTTTCTGTTTTTTCATTGCTGCCTGCGTAGTTATAGATTATGATCTGGAAATTACAAGCGTAGCTTTGAAAGAAAGTTGTGAAATATTAGTTTGTAAGTAAATAATAAGTTGGTCAACCCACACACATATGCACTTACACAGGCGCGCGCTGCACAAACCACACAACCACACACACACACACACACACACACACGCACACACACACAATCGCGCGTGCGCGCGTTGATTATACTCTAGACGAGCGGCCAGCAGATGAACGCGAACTTAAATGACTATAATTATGAAGAAAGACAAGGAATCTAAACTTTATTCGAGGAAAAAAAAGTAAATTGGATATAATTCTTCTTAACAATCATGTCTCTGACGATTAGACAAGAAAGAACAAACGTTTCCAAATATCGACTATCAACGATTGTAACATTCCGAAAAAAGTACAAACGGCTTAATAACAAACGAAAAACGACGAATAAAATCTAAATATAGGATAGGTCCCTAATTAAGCACAGATCCACCGAACATAAATGGCGCCGTTATGTACATAACTGTCCACGAGGATTTTAATTTGCTTTGTTTACTCATAGATGGTTTCATTGGTGCTTAATCATCCAAGGAGTTAATTACAAGGCCTACCTAATCTCGCCTGTTTCTCATATGGAATTTCCGGAAAGTTTGTTTGCGTTGTCTTTAAAAGTCTACCAAACTTTTTGAAGAATCGTGATAAATATGAACTTAGAACTTGCAAGATCATGAGAATGGGAATATTGTTACTTGTGTATTTCTGAACCGCATCAAAAACCTGGAGCTTGTTTATGTTCTTATGGTGTATTATTGACTTCAACATTCAATTACATCATGACGTAAGTTGATCAAAAACTCTTTGAAAAGTCTTTGAAAATGGCAAGCAAAAGACCTTGAAAGTTTGTGTATTTTTTCTGCCTTAACTACTATGAACCCAATCGAAGCACTCAGAGACGCACATCTCCGTCAATAGGAAAAAAATATTCACACTTGAAGAATTACATTGAAATCACCTCTTTCTCAGGTACACTGGTGACGTTCGTGTTTCCTTATCTCGCAATGCTAACGGATCCTTTAAAGAAATCCTGGATCCGAATCATGATCAACAAAATTTAATGAGATCTAAGTCGAGGGGCATGTCACTACGGAAATCCCGTACACCCTACCTGGAAATCCGCAAAAAAATCAGGATCCTTAAGAAGTTCTTAGGAAATCTCAAGAATCCTAAAATTCATTCCATTCGTAGCAACCTTTTACAAAATCTTGGTAATGGTACTAAATGCCTTAAAAATCGGTAAAAAAAGTGTCACAAACACCTGAGCAGTTGAAGGGAAGAGTGCTATGTTGAGGCCACTGTGCAGGAGCTTTTCCTTAGTTGCAATGAAGTCCGATTAATAAACATAACCACAAAAAAACGTGTTCAGTACCTGGTCCTGATCATGATGGTAGTGGACGATGGTGAAAGTCGAGATTGAAAATAATTCCCCAAAATTGAGAATTTGATTTATTTCGATTTTCCGGTCGTTTATATTTTCTCGCGAAAATCCCGGAACTCGGATGCGTGACGTCAATTCCAGAACACGATCACAGCCTTCTCTGCATTCAATACATTGTAATTGGCGGACTCACTACAAGACTACAGCGGCAGTGAAATCAGTGAAGTTTCATCGGATTATTCCGATTCCATTGGTAAAAGTTCTTCAGACGGTGCCTATGTCATCGAAGAGTTGGAAGAAGTATATCAAGGGTTGATGGTTGTTGGACCGTACAAGCACGAGCCCGATGCTGTGATGTCATGGAAGTTATGCCAAACAAGCCAGACATGGAGTGGCGTCGAAACCCGAAGAGATTGAATGAATGGTGATTTTCTAAATATTTTTTTATGATCGAACGTGTGATCCCGTTTCTATATTGTACAAAATTTCCGTAGGTTGAGCAATCTCTTGCCTGCACCCGTGGCGCAGGCCTACATCCATTCGCGAGTGGAGGGGCATCGGTATTTACTTGTGTTGTGCTTTTTGGGGTGTACCTACCTCTGTGTAGTAATACAACTGTACATCACCATGTACGTCAGTCCATATTGGATCAGACAGCAGCTGATGATGGCGTTCTCGAGAAAGTAAGAAAGAGCATGTTTCTAATCATGTTTTGTTGATATGTGTCTGATGATGGGGCCTGTCTCTCAGGCTATCCAGTGCTTGTTTTATTAATTATTCATAAATGATTTGATGTATATATTCATGTACTGATGACATCAAGATATACCTCTTCATCATTTTTTTTTTTGTATTATTTATTTTCTCTGGGCAATTTATGATAACCATTGAGGATAAAACCAGTTGAAGTTGTAGTAGTAATTATAATGATAATTATAAGGATGAATATGAAAATGAATACGATAAAGAGAAGGGAGATAGAGATAGCATGTGAAAGACGAGAGAGAGAGAGAGGGAGAGGAGGGAGGGAGGAGAGAGAGAGAGAGAGAGAGAGAGAGAGAGAGAGAGAGAGAGAGAGAGAGAGAGAGAGAGAGAGAGAGAGAGAGAGAGAGAGAGAGAGAGAAATGCCAGGGATGGAAAAGAAAGAAAAACAAAGTGTCTAATGCATATTATTTTAATTAACCAGGAAAAGTGAATAGAAAGGTAAAGAAAAGAGAGGGACACACACATTCCTCTATCTACACACGCACACACATACAGAAAATGAGACATACAGATAGACAGACATAGACAGAGGGCGAAATGTGCTGACAGATTAAAATTTCTATGGTATATTTTTCTGGTTTTGCTTATTTTGCATAATTGAGAAAATGTATTTTTAAAAAAGATTGTTTATAGCTTGAAATTGGGACCATACCCTGATATTCTTGACTCGCGGTGCACTATTGTGTGTATCACGCTTTTCATCAAGGTTCTCCCTGGTTCTGGGAATGACGTCACTAACGGGGATTGCCGAAGATCGCCGATGTTTTGCATCTTCGTTTCTAAGGGCGTTGCTATGGGAGTTTTGGGGATACCAGAGGGTCTCTTCGA
>NW_020868581.1:756524-769024 GCF_003789085.1 Penaeus vannamei
ATATATATATATATATATATATATATATATACATATACATATATATATATATATATATATATATATATATATATATATATATATATATATATATATATACATAGATATGTGTCTATGTATATATATAAAAATATATACATACATACATATATATATATATTATATATATATATATATATATATATATATATGTCAACATGCTTGAATAATCGGCGCTTTCCCGCCTCACGTGACCTGTCAAAATAGGGCAGAGCTTTGCCGTCACCCGAGTGTACAGCACCATAGCTAGCCAATCAGCACAGAAATTGTTTTCAATTGCAGATTCTTTTTTTATTTTTTCATCATCATTATCATTATAAGGAGTGCAACAAAAATCCACTTTTTTGTTTGAGCATGCGAATCTTTTTTATTGTTATAATGAAGCTTGCAAAACAGGAAAAGATCATATTTCATCGTGTTACCACAGAACCCAATGGGGATGACGCTACCTACCTTCTAGATTCCTTGGTAGAATCAGTCATTAGGGGAAGTGATACACGAGGCTGCTGTACCAGATTATTCAACCTGTAAAGTTTACCAAGTTATAAGTAGCTATAAAACAAGTATATTCCCCAAAAAGACAGACAAGTAACATAATTGCAATACTGACTTACGTATGAAACAGCCAATATCAGAGAGAGTGAGGAAGACCTGGAAAATACATTCTTGATCATAAACTTTATGTGACATTTCTACCGTTTATACTGAGTTACACAAAACATGGCAATAGATTAAAGGACATAGACAATTTAGTAAACAAATTGAACAAAAGTTTGCATGGCCTTCATTTGTTATGCTTATCCGCAATAAACAAAGAGATAATATCAAAAACTTACACCATCGCGCATCCCCATGTGACGCTGCCACAGAATCATGTTAAGATAACCACCACCATTCAACCTAAAATACATGCATTATTGATATTCAAGTCCCCTTTTTTGTGCTAATATAACATAGACCTAACTCAAAAAATTCAACAGTACTGCATGACAAATACGTGCGTCTGAAATTATAATAATACCACTAATGAAAAATTCAAATATCAACACATTTCTTACATTCCGTTTCCCATTTTATTCCATATTCCACATACCATGAACTTTAACAATTAATCATTTACCTCCACAGTAACTGCATAAAATAATGATGTTATAATCCTCACAACACATACCTTCGTTCCATAATTCAACAAAAAAACTCATCCATGTAAAATAATGTACGCGGTGCAGCTCGATCCAATCAAAGCAAAGACCCACAATGCATTGCGTGAGACGCTGGTAGATACTACAAAACACCACAAAATACAAATCCACTGAAGAAATGCACATGACCAAAGGTTTGGAACAAATACCCAGGAAATTACAAAAATATTATCCGTGATATGTGATCACTAATAACACACTCCCACCACCCAAATGTGATCCTTTACACACGATTCGACTAAGCAATGTTTACAATTTAAATCACTTATCACAAAACACATTATCTAAATTTTCATACTACATGAGAGAAATATGAAATAAGTTTAGCCTTAACATTTACAGTTTCAAAAATATACATATACATTCAATAATGACAATCATACAAATATCCAGTTCAAAGAAAAAGTCCAAAATAGTAAATTCAATATTCTAACTCAGGAATGGTCTTATACCTTGTAATCTTCAACAGGTAAGATTACAATAACTTTGTGTGCTGATCTGTTAACAGTTACATCTGATCCTCCTTTACAGATTCTGTTTGACTAGGTTTTTATACCACACGCACACATCTCTTATCCTTACCGGGAGTGGCAGAGATCACTTCTGCCATTCTCCAATACCCCCTCATCGTATTATGGTTTTGTATTGAGACTATATCTCCTACTTTAATATATCTCCTTTCATAAAACCACTTTGCCATACTATGAGGGTAGGAAAGTAATCTCTCTGCCATCTTTTCCAAAAGGATAAGATTATCTGAATATGCTCAAAGCTTTTTCTGGGATTACTGGATTCAGCCCAAATACCAGAAGGAATAAAATTAATTGACCTACCTAAGATCAAAATCATTTGGACACAAATATGAGCCAAGACTGATGTCAGAACCTGGTCTGATGCCAATAGGGCGACAATTCATGAAATTGGCCATTTCGAGTTCTTAGGAAATTATTCTGTTACCTACTGATAAAGCAATGGCTCTCTTTACTAATAACTTTCTCTCTCTCTCGCTCTCTCTCTCTCTTTCTCTCCCTCTCTTTCGCTCTCACTATCTGTTTTTCTCTTCATTAATCTGATAAAAAAATCACTGCATCCATTTTCGCAAGGTGCCTCTGCTGGCCTATTAAAATGCCACGCCATTCCCTCTATAGAACCAAAGGCTAAAATATAGGCCTTGTTCCAATTCTTTACCATATTTCTAAACTTCTTGTTGTCCGCCACTAATTCTGTTCCTCCATGTGAGTATACAGGGAAACCATGAACAGAGACGAATCTCCGGAGAACCATGAAAAAACTCTGTATGATAGCTTTCCGCAAGATCTAAAAATACAGCTATGCGGACTAAACAATTAAGCACAACAACAGACCTTTTGAGTTTTACACTTTACAGTATCCTTTACGATGAAGGCTCCGTATAGGTCGAATACCGTATTGGAAAGAGGTGGTAGCACGAGAAAGTCTTGCCTCAGGTAATTCTCCCATTCAATAAGTTCTCAGCACTCTGTTAACTCTTTTACGAGGCACACATTTAGCTTTGATAAATTTTATCCATTTCCGAGCGGAGGGAACCTGGTATTTCTCTCTCTCTCCTTTCTCTCCCTCCTCTCTCTCTCTCTCTCTCTCTCTCTCTCTCTCTCTCTGTACCTTCCTCTCTCCCTCTCTTCTTCCCTTCCTCCACTTTCTTCCTTTCTCTCGCTTTAACTTTCTTTCAAAGACACTATGTCGGTCTTACTCTCTCTCTCTCTCTCACTCCCTTTCTTTCTTTCTCTCTCTCTCTCATTCATCCCTAACTGTCTAACTCTTCCTAACTCATTCTCTCCCCCACCTATCTCTCTCTTTCTCTCCTCTCTCTCTTTCTCTCCCATCCCCCCTCTTTCTCTCTGTTACTCATTCTCTCTTTCTCCATCTTTCTGTCTGTCTATCTCTCTTGATCTCTTTCTCTCTCTATCTCTCTTTAGCTATATTTCCTTCTCTCTTTCATATTTTTCTTTTTTTTCACTCACTTATTCACTCTCTTTCTCTCTCTCTATCTGTCTATATATATTTCTTTCTCTCTCTGTTACTAATTTATTCTCCCTCTCTCTTTCTTGTTTTCTTTCTCACTCACTCGCTCACTTACTCACTCTCTCTCATTCTTTCCGTCTTTCTCTCTTACTTTATCACTTTTTATCTCTTTTTATTCACTCTCTTTCTCCATCTGTCACTCCCTTTCTCTATATATTTATCCATCCACTCCTCTTCCTCCCCCATCCTGCCTTTCGCCTTCCTCCCCTTCATCGCATCCCCCCACTCTCTCTTTCTCTGTCTATCTATACTTTCTCTCTCTCTCTCTCTCTGAATCAATCAATTCAAAGACGCTCCCTCTCTCTCCTTCTTTCTCTCTCTCTTTCTCTGTATCTATATCTCTCTATCTGTTGTGTGCGTGTTTATATGTTTTTTTTTCTGTCTCGTTCGGTCGGGCTATCGATAGTGGCTCTCAAGAAGTGTGAAAGAGGCAGGGCACTATTTCCTCTTTTCCTTGGTCATAAAGGAACGTCTTTTTTATATTGGTTTCACCATTAAGTGATATGAACGCATCTGTCAGTTGTAATATAGCAATTGTTATTATTGTGGTGTTGGAAAGAAAAAAAAAATATATATATATATACATAATATACATAATATATATATATATATATATATATATATATATATATATATATATATATATATATATATATAATTTTCTATATTACGTCCACATAACCGACGATTCGTATCGTTGGATTCCTCTCACTCTCCACATTGCAAATATATAGTTTTTATTGTGCGGAAACCCCCCGTTAGCGACAAACTTGGCCCCGATAGCAGGGGAGGGCATGAAAATAACCATGGTTATTCTGCGACCCCCCTGGGGGGGCTGCCGCCCCCCAACCCCCGCCGAGGAAACAAAACCTCCACCACGTATTCCCGGCAGGCTAGAGCGTTACACAATCATCGTCGATGTCGGAGCGGCGGGCGTAAATAAATTCGTAAGATTACCACTGAATAGCATATTAACCTTGGCATAGTCAGCATTGTATATAGACGATTGTAGTAAAATCAGGATGAACAGGGTGGCCCGCCCTCGTAGGCAGGTTTTGCGCCTCTTTCGATGTTACACCAATGGCCTCAAGGTCGATTTTCCCTTCCTCTGGAATAACGACATTCGTATTCCTAACCGAAATAACCGTCGCGTTCAGAAGGCAGTCATAGCCGCCGCGATGGCCGAGTGTGGAGTGTGCTCGTATTCGGAGACGGATTTTCTGCGCGAAATTGCAACTAGCCAGGAAAAAATGCTAGAGATGTGCTTCCGCCACGGCCTCCTCCGTCGGGAGAAAGCTGTATCCTCCGGCCTAGGACCTCCTGCCGGACGCACCCTGCCTCCTTAACATTCTGCGGCAAAGGAGCACCTTCCCTACTAATTAGCGGCATTAATCAATCAGGTTAGTACCTTAAAAATCCTAGGTTATTGTAGGTTATCGGCCGCATCTAGTTCGTGTGCGCTCTATCCTGCCGTGAATACGTGGTGGTTTCGTTTCCTCGGCGGGGGTTGGGGGGCGGCAGCCCCCCCTTGCACCTTCCTTACTAATTAGCGGCATTAATCAATCAGGTTAGTACCTTAAAAATCCTAGGTTATTGTAGGTTATCGGCTCCGCATCTAGTTCGTGTGCGCTCTATCCTGCGTGAATACGTGGTGGTTTCGTTTCCTCGGCGAGGGTTGGGGGCGGCAGCCCCCCCCAAGGGGGTTGCAACCATGGAAAGCCATGTAAATAACCATGATTATTTTCACTGAGGTTATATTATTAGGGTAATATTATATATTACGTCCGCCGCTCCGACATCGTCGCCCCCGCTATCGGGGCCAAGTTTGTCGCTAACAGGGGGTTTCCGCGCAATAAAACCTACATGTTTGCATTGTATAGAGTGAGAGGATCCAATGATACGAAAATCGTCGATATCGGTCATGCGGACGTAATATATAAAATTACCTATATATATATATATATATATATATATATATATATATATATATATATATATATATATATATATATATATATAAAGGCGATACATGTATTAGTATCAAATATCTATGCATGGGTATCGCCTTAGACAATTTTGTGTACCGATGCCCATCACTATATACAAATACCACCGATAAAATGCTATAAACAACGGAAATAATATTTGTGACGTAAAATTGTTTTTTTAAATAAAGGTAAATTATCCCTCCATTAATTTTCAAAAATCGTAAACAACGAGTAACGAGGCCTATAACCTCCAGAAATGACATTTCCCGGTGTCATGTCCCTGAAATGTAGGACTCGTTTTTTACCGGCCGCTCGTCGTCTCCGCAGCACCAGACGGCCAGGGAAGTGCCCGGGCGCGGCCGAGATCAGGCTGCTGCCACGCCCGCTCGCCCGGAGAACGGTAGCTCTGGTTACGTCACTTGGTCATTTGGTTTGAGACAAAAATACTTAAACACTCACACCCACCCAAAAATAAACACGCACATATGTGTGTGTGAATGTATATATATTATATATATATATATATATATATATATATATATATATATATATACAACTTTTATCTATCTATATATCTATCGCTATATACACACACACACACCACACCCACACACGCACACGCACACACACATACAAACACACACACACACTACACACATTCACACACACACACACACACACACACACACACACACACATATATATATATATATATATATATATATATATATATATATATATATACATACACACTAATTATACCATAATTATCCATCATGCGCCCATGTCGCGAGCAAGAGCGTTGGCATGAAAGTGTTGCCTTAATTGCAAGGCGGCCCGAGTCAAGAATGGGCGTCCTTGGGTAACGAGAGGAACAGAATCCTTCTCCTATTGACACAAAGGTCCATGTACGTAATGGTAGACGTGGTTACGCACTCCACACACACATGTACGTAGGCATACATACACACAGACAAACATATTGATATACACGCCACTTAAACAGGCGCACAACACGGCCTGTCGAACGCCCTTCGATTGCAGCGGAGAGACGCGAGAGGCTGGGGGTAGGGAGGGGGAAGGGAGGGGGTAGAGGGTGTGCAAACCGGCGTCTCCAGAAGGCCGCGGCAGAGCATGATCGCTATCTAAAGTCACATGGAAACGAGAATCAGTAAAAATGTTCAATAAACCTCTCTTTTGGGGGAAATTTCGTCAAACGGTAAAGCTGAAAAAAAAAAAAAAATCGTGGTGATTTCGTTCATTTTTCTTCTTCGATTCTTCACACTGCGCAAAAGCAGGTTTCGCTCTCAAGGTCTCGAAGCCGGAATTCTGTTTTCCGTCACCCAGTTTTCGTCGAGTGTCAAAGTTGAATCTCTTGCAAGCGACGCCTTGTTTACGTTTCGTCTTACGGATCTATAGACGCCAAGACGCAGACGGGATTTCCAGCCTTGACTGAACATACACGAGCTCCTGTTTCATGAAAAAAAGGGGAACAAAAAATAGCGTATAAAACCTGCATCCATTTTTTCCTGGCTTGTATTAATAAAAAAAAGCTTTATCCATAATTGCAAGGATGTAAATATGTACAAAACTCAGGCCTGAATAGCGTTTTTTTTCTTCTTTTTTTGTTTTAGCATGAGAGAACCACCAGTTGAGAACAAAAC
This sequence comes from Penaeus vannamei, assembly GCF_003789085.1. NCBI lineage: Eukaryota > Metazoa > Arthropoda > Malacostraca > Decapoda > Penaeidae > Penaeus > Penaeus vannamei. Next base: position 763,479 of record NW_020868581.1, read on the forward strand.
CGAGAGTGTTCTGAATTCCAATTGTTTGAAGGTCGAGCAGTATGTCCTTGGCCAAGACAGTCCTACCCTGTTCGTGGGCACCAAGGTACCAGGATAACCTACATTTGATGATTATGGAACAGTCTGCAAATAAGACAAACCCTTTGCTTTATATATAGACTGTTGTAGTACAATAATTGCAGGCTCAGGAAGACCACTGGAAGACAGGGCGGCAAACTAACGAAAATGAAACAAAATTTCAATGTCACACTTGCGACAAGCCTCGTATAATCGACCGGAAAAAGGCTTTACAAAACAGACGAAAAAGTCACTCACATCCTTTTGGCTGAGAATAGAAATCTGTACAAAAAAGAAACACATAAACCAAAAGGCGTGGAGATCAGATGTATACTTAATGTACAGTATGCTTAAGACAACACATTTTTTTTTTTACCTTAAAATACCCGTTTCTTTCCTCGGAACGGAATCCCTTCACAATCCATCAAAGAACGCCATACAAAGATCCTCAACCCAGAGAAACAGGCTTTTCTATTCTCTACCCTCCATTTATGGTCTCCTTACCTTAAAAGAAAAGAACAAAGATTTTTTTTTTATAGTATGCGTATGAAATAACTTAGCAGTGATGTTTATTAGCTTGGAATGTGGACCGTAGCTAATGCAACGATATGGGAGATCATAGTTTATTTGATTATACTTTTATGTTGCACTCGGAGAACAAAAAACAGAAAAAAAATGCCAATGTCTTGGAATGCGTTTCTGCATTATCCCCCTATGAACTTTAAAGGAAAAGGATGCGGATATTGAGTTAAAGGGGAGGTGGAGTGGAGGAGGGGGGTGGGAGGGGGAGTCCGAAAGAGAAATTTGGGGGGGCGGGGGGGGGGGGGGTCCCGAGAGGGGAAGAGGGAGGGGTGGGAGTAATACCAGAGGGGGTGGCTGGGTCCTCTTGTGGTGGTCATATGTGTGGATGGGTCGTTGTTGGGGTTCTTATCAGTTTCAGAAGTTTATATCTTGTGTCTCGGTTCATATATAGACGTTTTTTGAGCTGTACAGTTTATTTTTGTTTTAATAGTCGTGTCAATTTCTATCCATTTTTTTTAGAAATAAATCATTGCTCTTTATAGTGCAGGGAAGCTTTTCACATTGCAGAATGTTGAAAACAAATTAAATTACTTAACCCCTTTCCTTATTGTGTTAAATGACACAGGTAAAAATAGTGCTGACCATCCATGTAAATTGGAGTAGGAAGTTTACCTGTTTACAAAAATATCTCCGCAAGCACTGACAGAAAAAAAACTAGAAAAATATAAAGAATCAAATAAAGCGTGCATTTGCAATTCCTGTTGTCGATGATTTTCAGTATCCAGTCAAGGTCATTTTCCTCATAGGCTCAAGCGTAACGGTGCTTCCTACTGAATTAACATGAAGGTACACATATATACATACATACATACATACATACATATATATAATATACATATATATACCATTATATATATATATATATATATATATATATATATATATATATATATATATACTATATATATATATATTTATTTTTTTTTTTTTTTTTTTCTTTTTTAATTTGTTAATTATTTTGTTTTTTTTTTTTTTTCTTTTTTTCTTCTCTCTCTTTGTATTTCTATATTCCAAATGTGAAAGAAAAAAAAGGTGTGCAGAGGAAAGAGGAAAATGAGTGTTTTTTGTTAAGGGAAATTACACGTATGTATAGACACACACAAAGATACACACATAGAGAAAACAAGGTACTAGGAACAAAATGCACCAGGTAACGAAACAGCAAATTATAACAAGAAGTACAAAACAATCAGCAAATAAGAGAGAGAGAGAGAGAGAGAGGAGAGAGAGAGTGAGAGTGAGAGTGAGAGTGAGAGTGAGAGTGAGAGTGAGAGTGAGAGTGAGAGTGAGAGTGAGAGTGAGAGTGAGAGAGAGAGAGAGAGAGAGAGAGAGAGAGAGAGAGAGAGAGAGAGAGAGAGAGAGAGAGAGAGAGAGAGAAGAGAGAGAGAGAGAGAGAGAGAGAGAGAGAGAGAGAGAGAGAGAGAGAGAGAGAGAGAGAGTGAGAGTATGTGGCTACAACGCTCTCATTTCATCTTTGACCTCCTGCTCCCCATTCATGCGTCGCATCATGCCATGTGACCTCATATTAGCTCTTAACCCACGATCTTATACATTCACCTGTGGCCTTACGATATTTGACTCACCCTTATGTTATGTCATCCGTTTACCTGGGTCCTCATAGCAGCCATTCATCCGTTCTTCCAGCCCCTCATCCATGACCATGTCTAATATGACCTTCTTTTTCATTTTTTATCTCTTTCTCCCATTCTCTTTCACTTTCTATTCCACTGACTGTTTCACTTTCCCCCTTTTTTATTCGTTAACCGTCTCTCTTTGATGTTTCCTAGCTATAAATCATTTCCCATTTTCTCTATTCCACTTCCTCGTTTTCTATTCATGAACCATTTCCCCATTCCCTCTATTTCAAACTCTCGTTTTCTATTCATCCACCATTTTCTTTTCCTTTCTCTCGCGGCCCGTATCTAATATGATCCTCTCCCTTCTTTTAGTCTTCGGCTAGACACCGCACGAGGAAGTCGGCTGATAAAACTCCATCTCCGCCCAGGCATACATAACCAGCTCCAAAATAAAAAAGGGGAAAGAGCAAATATGAATTCCAGGGTCAGAAAGCCGATCGTTCCTCCAGGTTGTGCAAGTTTTTACGGCCCGGCCAGCCAGTCCTGCTGGTCCCCGCGCCGAATTCCAGTGCTATGAATAACGTGGAGCGCGTTCGTTCTCGTTTGCGTGTAAGGTCATGCGGGATTGTACGCTTTTGTGGAAATACACTTCACGCACTTTCATGCACGCACCCACACAGGCATAAATAGAAAAGCAAACAAAGACCAACACACACACACACACACACACACACACACACACACACACACACACATACACATACACATACATATATATGCATGTCTCAAGCAACATTAACCGCTCCTGTTGATTTAGTGTCAAAGCATTGGTGCCGGAGGACTGGAGGCGGAGCGACGCGGAGAGAGTCTGGGAAGGCCTATGTCCAACAGAGGATTTACAAGGGGCTGCGGGAGATAGAAATTGAGAGAAAAGAGAAAATATATATATATATATATATATATATATATATATATATATATACATTACATATATGTAATATATATATGTATATATATAATACATATATGTATATATATATATATATATATATATATATATTATATTATATTATAATATATTATTATATTATATAATATATATATATATATTATATTATATATTATATAATATATATATATATTATATATATATATATATATATATATATGTATAATATATATATATATATATATATATATATATATATATATATGTATGTATGTATGTATGTATATACATATACACATATTGTTTATTTTTGTGTATGTATGTACGGTATGTATTATGTTACTTTCTTAAGTTGCTGAACCAGTGCTCTTGGCCCGAGACTGGTTTAAGCAAACATGCAAGTCATGGTCCCATTTGTCTCATGTTTTTGCCCGTGGCCCTCGGCGCAATCGGAAATGCAATCTTAATAGTATGACTGAAAGTATCCCACATCTACGATATTATTTTTCCAGCACCATTCCGGTCGGTTTTCTTAACAAGGCTAAGTGGCGGTTGCAAAATTAATTCGCTTTACTTTGCGTTAACAGTCGATTAAGTGATATAAAAAAATCGACGTTGTGGCCCCCTGCTTTAAAATGCTGCATCATACACAAACCTAAAAAATCGTGCTAGCAATTTTTGCATGGCTCATGGCCTTGTTCTTTTGTAGCAAAGGAGCCCAGAAAAGGTTTGTGGTGAGGAAATGGCATGAAGGAGGGACTAAGAATATGCGAAGATGGAAAAACTAAGAAGAAAAATCACGTGCAAAGTACTCCTTCACCTCAGGCTAGAAGATGGAAGTCCGTCGCTTCATTCCAAATCGTCCGAAAATTTTTGGCCAATCATAGTCAATATGCAAATCATCTCCCAACCTAAAAGATAAAACAATCGACTCAATTTTGTCTCTATGATGAACTTAGCATCAATTAATTATGAATTTTTGCCTTCTTAGTATCAAACCAAAAATAGATCATCTCTGCCTGGGATGATGCTACCACCTTTGGTATTAAGGAGCTCCTTGGAAAGGTTTGCGCCCCGGACATTGCAAGAAAGCTAAAGGACGGACTGAATTTCTCTGAGAAGCGTTGCCTGGAAGCGCAAGTGCAGTGCAATGATTTTGACCTATTACATCGTCTCTAATTGGAGAGATCGGCGAAACCCCGAGCTTGTTCTTTAGGGAACAAACACACCTCCCAAACCTGAGACTAGTCGATAATCTATCACCTTCCTGGAAAAAAATCTTGCTTCCATGAATGGTCTAACCGTTATAATTTCTGTATTTTTTGTTATCTCTGTTATTCCCTGTTAAAAAGTTGATTTTGAATTAACACCATAAAAGTTTTATTAAGTGGTCCAGGAAGCCGAAATTAGATCGGCATATAAAAGATTCTGAAACTGGGAACCAAAGAAACTCTCCACTGTAAGGGAGATCACGTTTCCAACGCAAGTGTTTCAAGGATCAAACCAGGAGGGCTAAAAAGCTAAAAAAAAAAAAAAAAAAAAAATTACCAACCTTAATATTTTCTACCTTAAGAGCAAAGAGTGAAATCTGTGAAAACAAAAAAACAAAAATGAAAAAAAGATTAGTGTATTTGGATCAAACCAGGAGGGCTAAAAAGCTAAAAAAAAAAAAAAAAAAAAAAAAAAAATTAACCTTAATATTTTCCACCTTGAGAACAAAGTGAAATCTGTGAAAGCTAAAAAAAAAACAAAGACGAAAAAAGATTAGTATATTTGTCAATGTCCAGAAAATGAGAGAACGGCCACTGGTCAACCCAATTGTTGAAGCAATAGGTGAGACAATACCTGGTAAAGAAAGAACGGTGAAAAAGACCTAAACCGATGTGGATGGCTAAAGAAATGTCGTGCCAAAGGGGAGAGAGGAGAGGAGCTGATATCAGAGCGAAGGAAGACGGGGCTCAATCAACGGACAAAATTAAATAAATAGATGAATTACTATTTGGATAAGGATTCAAGTGGTATAATAAAAAAAGAAAAAAAAAATCATCCGATCCCGGCAATGAACTGAGACATGCAACGTATACGCAATAGATGTTGTATTATGTTTAGTATGAAATTTATAAGATAAAAAGAGACAAATTATGCGTTTATAGGTACCGGGCAGAACATTTATTAGCGCCGGGCGGTACCGAGCAGTATTTAGTATAAAATTTATGAGAAAAAGTGGCAGGGTGGGACGGAGGAGGAAGGGTTGGCATTGGGGAGGGAGGGAGACGGTGAGGAAGGAGGAGAGGGGGAGAGGGAGAGGGAGCAGTGTTTACCGGGCAGTATTTAGTATGAAATTTATGAGAAAAAGTGGGAAGGTGGGTGGTGGGAGGAAG
>NW_020868581.1:819024-822533 GCF_003789085.1 Penaeus vannamei
GTAATAATGATAATGATAATAATAAAAAATGGTAAATAAATGATAATGATGATAGAACAATAACAAAAGTATGGTAACAATGATAATGATAAAGGTGATAATGATATTGATAGAAATGATTGTAATAATAATGATAACAACAACAAAACAATTATAGTAATAACAATAACGATAATGCTGCTGCTGCTACGACTTCTACTGCTACTATTACTAATTATGATACTAAAGAATAGTCATTGAAATACCATTTTCAATTCTTATTAATTAGCCCTCACCACGGAGGATGCAGATAGAAAGATAGATCGTCAGATAGACATATAGACAGACAGATAGATAGAAAGCCAGATAAAAAGTTATATATTATATATATATATATAATATATATATATAATTATAATATATATATATATATATATATATATATTATAATATATAGATAGAGAGAGAGAGAGAGAGAGAGAGAGAGAGAGAGAGAGAGAGAGAGAGAGAGAGGAGAGAGAGAGAGAGAGAGAGAGAGAGAGAGAGAAGAGAGAGAGAATTTTTTTTGACTTACACAATGCGAATAATCTTTTGGCAAACATGAAGACAGACAGAACAATATCCAATAATTCCAAAAACTACTCTCTTTCAATGGGAATATGAAAAGGGTATCTTCTTCTTTTTATTTCGAATTGAAATAGGTCATACAGATTTGTTCATTATGAAAGGAAGTATGGTAAAACAATTAGTTTAGGCTAAAAAGTACGTTTTCTTTGTTTTGTAGATGCTAGAAACTGAAGAAAACTGTTTTTAAGGGTAAACTTAAATGTTATTCGTATTTAAGTTTACACGCGAAAGCAACACTCTCATCTTTCGTTTTACGCATCTGATCTAAGAGATAACAGTTGAAATATTTAAGAATAACGGTGAAGGCAGTCCCTGAAAACTTGTCAGGGGATGAAACTACAAATACTACATTTTCAGAAAATTTCGAAGCTAATCTTATTACAAATGGTCAGTTTTTCTTATTATTTAATGTTTTAACACATATGTTTTTTCCGCAAACTACAATATCACTTAAAGGTATTATAATCACAAAGAGCATATTTGACACAATCTAAAACGGTAGAGGGAAGGAACTTGTATGTAATCGACTCGTTTAATTAAGTGCCGATCAATGAATTCGGACGCATCCACGGGGTTCAACGTTCCCTCATTCTCCATCTGCATTTTTGCAGCACGCTATCATTTTCAAAAATTGTTAACGATTTTGAGAAAGACGTGTTTTTTTTTTTACCGAAACCGGTTATTAGAATTATGACATTTACTTTATGAAAGATCCATAAATACATCAAGATTGTAAGATATTTTCTTAAGTAGGGGATCTTTGGGACATTAATAATAATCATAAAATACCACGAAGGAAAAATGGTTGAGAATCACTGATGTACCTGGACAATATCAGTGATAGTTAGAAATAAAATCTGTTTCATTTTGAATAATCAAAAATGAAAGTAGAAATGAAATTCACAGGGAAAGTTTTTTGGGTACACAGTAATTGTAAAATATCACGTGTCAAACTCATTATATTTGTCTCACAATAATACATTTATGAGCCGTTAATTATAAATCAATGTTGATACACAGCAACTTAGGTGTAAACCTAAAGTATTCCAAAATAATCTGTAAATTTACAGATTCTTTTAAAAGCAGCAAATGTTTCTCGCTGTGCAGTTTTTTTCACAATCAGTTATGAATACAACCTGTGTGTGTGTGTATCTATTTATCTATCTATCTATTTATATATACGTATATTTATAAATTACATATAAGTAAATAAATGAATATATAAATACATATACATACATACATACATATATATAAATATATGTCTATATACATATAAATGTATGGACATATACATGCTTCATATACATACATTACATACATTGCATGTATATAATACATTATATATATATTATATATATATATATTATATATATATCATTTATCTTACCTATATATATCTTATATCTATTATCTTATCTTATTCTATCTACAATTCTATCTATTATCTAATCTATCTACTCTATCTATCTTCTATCTATCCTATATGCTATGACATACAATTATTATATATATATATATAATATTATATAATAATATATACTATATATTATTATATATATATATATTATATATATTATAATATATAATATTATTATATATTACATTCCACCCAAAAACAATATAACACCACACAAACACAACACACACACACACACACACACACACACACACACACACACCACATACACCACACACATACCATATATATTAAATATATCTATATATATATATATATATATATTATATATATATATTATATATATATGTACAATACTATATATATTTTATATGTATGCATATGTGTGTATTTAATAATTATATATTATATTATATAAATATTATTATATTATATATACATACATACATGATTAAATTATAATTATGTATATATATATGTATATTATATATATATATATATGTATACATTATATATATATAATATATATATATAATGTATATATATATATATAATATATATAATTATATATATAATATATATATATATATATATATATTAACCGAATGAATACAAAGGAGAAAATTTTGACAAGGCTTTATAGTGGTAGAGAGACAAGACGAACAAGAGCAGAGTCAGGCCTCGGGAGGAGGGTCAAGGTCGAAGTATTTAGGGAAGGCTTTATTTACTAACGACGAAATAAGGTCATCTAAGACCCATTGACCAGCACTCTTAAAAGATTAGCCGGTTAAGGAATTAATTTATCGTCTTTCCAGTTAAGCTGACCCAACGACAAGAATGAAACACGCGGTCGAGTCTCTGGAGTACCAACAGTTTTTTTTTATGTTTATTTAGTACAGGATATCACCTGTTTAGCTGGCCTCGAGTTTCTGTATGTTTCGCCTAGTTGATTATAGTTGATTAACATTAGATAGTGTGTAAGAGCTATTACTGTCTCGCCATTTAACTTATATATATTCCATTTTACATTAAGCATCGTGGATAAGTTAATAATACGCAATGTCAGTGTTTCAATTTTCTTATAAATATACAGTGACTAGGTTTCATTATCTGAATGGGGTCCGTTAGTGAGTAGTGTTATTGTAAATAATATCTCATTTTCAGGTAAAGTGAATATATATTATATATATATATATATAAAGTAAGTATATATTATATATATTATATATTGTATATATATTATAACTATATGTACTATATATATATATATATGTGGTGTTGTGCTGTCGTGTGGTCTGTTGTGTTTGATAGTGTGTGTGTGTATTGTGTATAATGTAGAAAAGATTATGAGATGGATATCTCACAATCACAAAAGATTTGTATCGTCAAAAAATACCATTAATTGATTTCTAACGAAAGATAGAATCTACATTTGTCAACACATAATACGGTTCATGTTATTTATATATATATATATATATAT
>NW_020868581.1:822633-839144 GCF_003789085.1 Penaeus vannamei
AGAGAGAGTGAAACGAGAGAGAGAAACGAGAGAGAGAAAACGAGAGAGAGAAACGAGAGAAAGAAAAACGAGAGTTAGAGAAAACGAGAGAGAGAAACGAGAGAGAAACGAGAGAGAGAAACGAGAGAGAGAAACGAGAGAGAGAAACGAGAGAGAGAAACGGCGAGAGAGAAACGAGAGAGAAACGAGAGAGAGTAAAACAAGAGAGAGAAAGAGAGAGAGAAACGAAGGAGAGAAACGAGAGAGAGAACGAGAGAGAGAAACGAGAGAGAGAAACGAGAAGAGAGAAAACGAGAGAGAAACGAGAGAGAGAACGAGAGAGAGAAACGAGAGAGAGTAAACGAGAGAGAGAAACGAGAAGAGAGAAAACGAGAGAGAGAAACGAGAGAGAGAAACGAGAGAGAGAACGAGAGAGAGAAACGAGAGAGAGAAACGAAGAGAGAAACGAGAGAGAGAGAAGAGAGAGAGAAACGAGAGAGAGAGAGAGAGACGAGAGAGAGAGAGAGAGAGAAGAGATGAGAAGAGAAGAGAGAGAGAGAGAGAGAGAGAGAGATAGAGAGAGAAGAGAGAGAGAGAGAATAGAGAGAACGAGAGAGTGAGAGAGAGATGAGAGAGAGAGAAACGAGAGAGGGAGAGTGAGAGAGAGAGAGAGAGAGAAACAGAGAGTGAGAGAGAGAGAGAGAGAGAACGAGAGAGTGAGAGAGAGAGAGAAGAGAAACGAGAGAGTGAGAGAGAGAGAGAGAGAGAAACGAGAGAGTGAGAGAGAAGAGAGAGAAGAAACGAGAGGTGAGAGAGAGAGAGAGAAACGAGAGTGAGAGAGAGAGAGAGAGAGAAACGAGAGAAGTGAAGAGAGAGAGAGAGAGAAACGAGAGAGTGAGAGAAACGAGAGAGAGAGAAACGAGAGAGTGAGAGAAACGAGAGAGTAGAGAAACGAGAGAGTGAGAGAACGAGAGAGTGAGAGAAACGAGAGAGTGAGAGAAACGAGAGAGTGAGAGAAACGAGAGAGTGAGAGAAACGAGAGAGTGAGAGAAACGAGAGAGTGAGAGAAACGAGAGAGTGAGAGAAACGAGAGAGTGAGAGAAACGAGAGAGTGAGAGAAACGAGAGAGTGAGAGACGAGAGAGTGAGAGAAACGAGAGAGTGAGAGAGAGAGAGAAATGAAAGAGTGAGAGAGAGAGAAATGAGAGAGAGAGAGAGAGAGAGAGAGAGAGAAATGAAAGAGAGAGAGAGAGAGAGAAATGAGAGAGTGAGAGAGAGAGAGAAATGAGAGAGTGAGAGAGAGAGAAGTGAAAGAGAGAAGAGAGAGAGAAATGAAAGAGAGAGAGAGAAATGAGAGAGAGAGAGAGAGATTGAATGAATGGATGAGTTTTTAAAGTTCTGAATTTGCCCTCAGGTTTCATCCAACACTGTTCACCCTCACTTCCTTGAATTCCTGACGGGGCTGGGATGGATGGTCAACGTCTATCAACACCCTGGCTGGACGGGACATGTATCTACTGCCTTTACAGTAACTACACCGCCTCAAGAAGGTATGTCTCGGCTCCTTTGTGTAGTTTAGATTTATTTAGACATTAAACTGTATATTTGACTTGGTTGATTACACATGTAAATTGTAATAATTGAAGTACTCATTAGGGTTTCTTACCCTCAAATTTTTACTATGAAGTAAATTGATGCCACCAGAAATGTGACAGTGAATTTCTTTGTGCTGGGATTTAAGTTTACCTCTACATAGATCTATATTTTTGTATATTTTTTTATTTGAAAGTTGATTTACGGGATATGACTTCCATACAGAAAACTTCCCTATTACAGTGAACAGTTATTTCAGGCACATTGTAAGTCTTATATGTCCATATCCACTTTTACAAATTTTATTTATTTTTTTTCACTTTTACCTCAGGGTATGTTGATTCTCTTGCGAACTTTCAGAATGGTGTTGGATACGATTCTCATGGAACTGTACTTAATTATATATTATTAGAAAAAACTTAATTTTCAATTCTAAATTCGTTTTCTTGATATCAATAGCTTACAAATGTTATATTGTTCTTCTCTATGTCTTTAACCTCTATAGTCTTATTTGGTCATGATTGGTGCTTTGGACACAATGTGCAGTCTTTACTGTTCTCCACAGTTGTGCAAGGACTGTCAAAATCTGAAGCTTTTGTCCATGTTATGAATGAGTTGTATATAGTGTCTATAAATATTTCTGGTACTATTCAGCAAGTTTCAAGCCCCACCACAAAATTACCCCCATACCCCAATTCCCCTTGTAGGCCCTCCTCTCATGTGGCCAATGATACTCTCATGTTTTCTTGCCTTTTTCTCAGAGGTGCCAATCATTACAGCTGTAGGAGGCGATATTGCAATTTTACAGAAAAAAAATTTGAAGTCCATTTTTGAAAATCCCGATTTTCCCGCCACTTCTGATTGTCCTCATAGCTCTAGCAGGGCTCACTGGTCTCGCATAGACGACCTAATTACTTGCAACTACGCCCGCTACAATATTGTGTACATATTGCATACATTGAAATTTGGGTTAAGCGAGACTGCAGTGCAAATGGTGATCACTTCACTGCACTAAACATGAATGTTCAATACCAAGTCTGTGCCGATTTATCTCTTACTGACACTGTGTTTGAACGTGGATATGACTGAACCACCAAGTAAAAAACATAAAGTAGATGAACCTAAAGTAGGTGGTCCCAGAGTAGGTGAATTTTATGAGAAAAGTAATCCACATTTGATTTTTTTTTATGTTCTCAGCTTGTTTAAAAGATAATGTTTGTCAAAATAATGCCTTGTAAGGTTCAGTATTGAAAGGTCCCATCAAATTACTGAAATCTGCAAATTTGGCAAAAAAATTACTGATTAGCAAAATTTTGGGTTGGCATCACTGCTTTCTTCTAAGGAATGGAATTTATGTAATTCTGGTAATTTACCATGTATTTCCTCTCCCACATCCCCCCTCCACACACCATACACACATGTGTCACAGAGTTACTTCCTGACGTATGATTGTGTTTTTATTATTCATACATCTAGCAACTTATAAATACGTGCAAATAAATATTCTGTCGTATTCTATTATATAAACATGATTTTGTTGTCTAACTTTTTCAGCTTTGAACTCAGATCATGTTTTATATATTTGATATAGGAAAATGAAATATACATTTTCCAGTGTAAAATTGAGTACTTGAAATGCCAACAACTAAAATTTAGTTTATTGAAACTAAAAATAGTGCCTTTTTTGTGGTTATGGGGGACAATTGAGTAGGATGGCTTGCAGTTCTTTAGGGTTAATGTTGTTGGAGTTGTTGGACAGAAGTTATAGTTGTATTGTTGATTGAAAGTCTCCTAGATTGTATTTTTGGCTGCTAATGATTATAGAAAAATAAAGATATCTGAAAAGGAAGAAGAAAAACTTGCCACATAGTTGAATAGCAATCCATAATTTTTTTCCTTGAGTATAAAAAAAAAGTGTAAATGGTGTGCAAATCAATATAAAATTTTGAAGAATGATCCATTGTATTAGACAATATTAGAATACACAACAGATACAATAAACTGACAAAAGTACTTAAAATTAATAACTAGAATTCTTGCTGTAGTTCTAAAGGCTTTCATGTTATTATTTTCTTCCTACCTTGAAAGTAATGGCTGACTTGAATCATGGAGGCAGCTGCTTCAGTGGCCGTTCTCATGTCCTTTATTGGTCTGATGCTTTGAGTGAGGTAGCCTTTGTGGTGCCGTCTCCTGCCATAGCTCAACAGAATCAAGGCAGTCAGCAGTCCTTAGGGAGTACTTCCAGTCCTGGTAAGTGAATTACGAAAATACAGCCCTCTGAAGGCACCATCTTTCTCATAAGATGCTCATATTGGTGTTATATAGTTTCCTGTTACCATTTTTTTTTATTTGGGAAGACAGTTACTGTTTGTATACTGATACATGTTAAATTTATTTTGCTTATTGTGCACCATATGTAAGTGTCATTGACCGTTTCAGGTGGGATTGTCCTTGACCCAAATGAAAAGGTTGCTGCAGGAGGTGGAGGTGGATCTGGGAGTGAGCGCTCTGACTCCCTTCCTTCTTATGATCCAGATGTTGATGCAGGCTCATCCCTCTCTTCACACACTTCACAGGTGAGTCCTGTTGAGTCTCTTGTTAGAAGGTATGGTAATCTTTTCCTTTGCTCTCCATTTTTTTTTCTTTTTTTTATAATTATGTAATTTTTCTTCAAGCTCAAGCTTTTGTTCAAGTATGTGACTCTTTGCATCCCTTTTCTTTTCAGGTTTCTTTTGGACATGGTGAAAATAGGAATAGGAAATTTGGGAGACAGACAAGTGCTATGGCTTGCAGTGACCACAAAGTGTTTGTTGTGTGGCTGGAGAGTTTTGATGACTGCTACACTTTTCCAGCAAGTAAGTGAATATTGTCTTATTCATGACAGAAGCTTAAACATTTAATTTTTGATGGTAAGTAATTGGATTTGGGTTATATGTTTAGCTCCTTATCACTTTAAATGAAAAATAATTTTAATGACTATTTTCATAAAATAATTAACATGAAATTGTTAATCACTTTAGTTTAGGGCTGATGTTTTTCTGTAGTTCCATTAAACAGACGAAGTTCAAAGAAAACCACATAATCATTTATAATAATTGTTAAAGTCATCTAAGCAACCAACTCTCATAACAATTTATAGTGAAATTGTTCTTGGAGTGTTCTGAAATTGTATTGTGTAGACAAACGTTAAGGGACCGTCCCTGATGGAGGGGGGGAAGGGGTTTAAATTGAGTTAGTTAGCGTATAGTATAGGTACATGGATGAGGAAACTACCAAACGAGTATTAAGCGCCTGTTATGGCTCGTTGTCTTGATGCCGGCGCGCGAGTCCCTCAGCACCTGGAGAGGTACGTCGCTAATGAGCGCCCAGGTACACCTATGTGGACTTTTGCTTGCGGCAATCGTGCATAAGGCATTTAATTATGACATTGCGCATAGATATGAGTTCGTGAATGTTCAAGGAACACTTTTATACCAATATCAGGAAAAAATTATATCACCGTGATTTATGACGAAATATTTTGTGAAATATATCTAAAAAAAAATGTATGTTTTGTGTCCTTTTACACACGAAATATGCTTTGATCGAGACTCCCTGGTAATATGTTTTAGTTTACGTGGTAATATATACGTATATCACATACGAAGCACTAATGTTTAAAAATAGCCTTATAAGGAAGGATTGAAATATTTCCGTTACATTTCGCTCAACGGTCGGTACATCACAGCAGGGGGCAATTTGAATTGATTTGAAATTGGTAGTTACCGTTGTAAAGACCAATTCAATACGAATGTTACCTAAATGTCGATTTTTAAACTTCGGATGTATAAGCGAGATACAGATTATTTCATGTTGAAGATGATAGTACTCAGTAATACCTGCTCTGAAATAAAAACTATATGGAATTTTGAGCTCGGTTGTATGCGTAGTCTTCGTCTGGCGTTCAAAAAGCTATCGCATCCGTTTCGTGCGTTCCCGATAAAAATGAATATGTTTAGACGTTACCGTAAGTCTTAGGCACCATAAATTGGCAAATATCCCACAACACCTAGGCGTCTGCATGATTTTATGCACTTCTTAGTAAAGATAATGGGTGCAAATGGCTAATCATAAACTTTACACTTGTTCTCCTTTGCAATCTGTTAATATTGACAATTATCAAAGAAAATGGTATGAGAGGGATAACTAATATATTTTATTATTTAGATATGAAAGTCAATGTAGGCCTACTAAATGATTGATGATTAATCTTTTTAACTTTATGTGCGTGCGTTCACGTACATATGATCCTCCTCGAAAATTATAAACACCCAGGACCATCTCCCATGACTATAGGCTAAAGTTGACCTAACACAAGTATTTTTTGGGGAATATTCTGTAAAGAACTGTGATAGTTGGGATGTACGAAGACATACAAAAAACAGCAATTTTTTCGACTTTTTGGGGTGCCCCCCCAATGGGGAGCAAAGTTAAAATTTATATATATATATAACGGAGGCAATTCTTTACTCTATATCATGCAAAAAGAATCAATCAGTTATCTCTAACAGATATTTTTTATGATGTAAAGAGTAGGGAAAGGTGGCCATTTTCCAGGACGGTCCCCTTAAGCATGCACAAACAAGCCTACATATATGTGTACACATTTATTCATTGTTGCTTTCTTTACATTAATGAAATTCATAATGAAATTGACCTTATGTTAATCAGTAAAATGATGCTAATAACAATAAAAACTATTGTAACTTACAGCCAAAAAGGCTGTTGTAAATATTGCTGGTATCAGTAATTCTATTATATTTTATACAGTATTTCATAACATTACATTCATCGAAGAATTGGTATGTGATAGAACTATATGTAAAATAGTGAAAGGTTTGGTAATAGGAAACATACTGATTGTGCACTTCATGTCAGTGATTGTCGAGTATAAATCTTTGCTATAAGTGGTATGTTTTTTTTTTTTATTCCTTCACATATGATTTTAAACCAAAGCACTGGCTAAATATTCATACATAGATACAGAATAAATTTCTTACGTAAGATGCTTTTCAGTGTTATGTTAAATATTTGTTATTTCTAACCTTCCAGATGAATTGCTTCCTGAAAGTAACCGGCAGGGAGTCAAGCTCCTGGAAGGAAAAGGAAGCTGTCATATATATTATATTCATTCATGCTCTCACAAATGGACTCTTCAGGATTAAACTACAGGGTCAGAATGCTAAGTAAGTGTTTGTTAAATTATATTATTATATTGTTTATTTTGAGTGAATTCCTTTAAGCTGTTAATGATAGGATTGCACATTTTTGTTTCGTTCCTTTTACTGTTTCACATTTGTATAAGTAGTGGCTCTGTAGTGGTAGCAGACCTACCAGATTTCACCTGTTGATATATATATATATATATATATAATATATTATATATATATATATATATATATAATATATTATATATATATATATATATATATTATATATATATATATATATATAATATATATAATATATATAATATAATATATATAATATATATATATATATATATATATATAATATATATATTATATATTATATATATTATATATATATATATATATATATATATTTATATATAATAATATATATACATATATATATATAATATATATATATATATATATATATATATATATATATATATATTATATATATATAATATAATATATATATTAATATATATATATATATATATATATAATATATATATATATATATAATATATATATATATATATTATATATATATATATATATATATATATTATATATATATATAATTTATATATTATATATATATATATTATATATATATATATTATATATATATATATATATATATATATATATATATATATATATATATATATATATATATATATATATATATATATATATATATATATATATATATATATATGGGTAAAACAGGTGAAATCAAGTGACTAATCACTTGTAGATCTATATTTTTGGAAACAAAATTGCTAAAAAAATCTATTTGTTATTTTTCTTTTGTTATTATTGACATTGTTATCTAAATAGGGCTGTACGATGCCTTCAGTTTCCTTATGGTTGTGCAGTATTTTTTTTCTATTTGTAATCATTTTTATTTTTTTCCTAAGCATGAACAGGGAAGTTACTGTAGGTTTAGAGTTGGGAGCAGTTATTGTATTGCAGTCAGAGGCTGAGTTTGATTCAGAGTAGGGTTAATACCAACTCTGATGCCAAATAGATGCACATTGCATTGTGTTGAAATTTTCAGATTCACTAACTCGTTTGGACATGATTTAAGGAGCTTCAAGTCAAAATTTGTGGTACCTTAAAATGAAGTTGGAGTGGAGTTGGACTCAAAAGTTTTCTTTACAATTTTGCAGCCTAGTTCTGACAAAGCAGTATTTTTCTTAACAGATTGAGCATGGCTGGACCACTTGTGGATGGCCAGGTTGTGAGCAGGCGTGTTCTTGGGACTTTGGTGAGACAGACAGCTCTTAATATGTGCAGACGCAAACGGCTGGAGAGTGATAGGTAGGTGACAGTTTTCGTTAATTTAAACTTACCAGTTAAGTTGGGTAAGTGAATACATGTGTGTGCATATATATGTGTATTTGCTTTACATCATCCATCAGTGAATATTATAGTTAATTCTTAATTGAAGATATTCAACAGATTTCATTTATAAACTCATAATAGTTTATAGTAATAGATATAAAATTTATCATTTTACTACATCATCTTTGAAGTTTCTCTCTGACAGCTGTCTCTGACTAATTTGAGCTAATTTTCAACAGCTATCAACCTCCACATGTTCAGCGCAAGCTTCGCATCCAGGAGATGGTCCAGAAATACAGATATGAAATGAATGAGCCAGAGTTCTACACGCACCTCTTCACCAGTCCTCTTTGCTAAGATTAGAGCTCCAGAGATCTGCTTTGTGATAGGCAGGAGGATTTACTTGAAGTGCTTTTTTGTGATATAATGTTGAAACCGATTTATGCTCTTCCAGGGAATCAAAGATAAACTTGCACTTAATACCAAAGAATAGAATATACTGTTATTGTATTTAATTTGCTTGCATTATGTATGCAGGAGTTGATTATTTTTTAACTTTTAAACAGAGCTTAACAATGAATTGAGATGAGGTTGTGGTTTTGTGTTCTATGTTGAGAAACTGTCAGACATAGCTGTGACGTTGTAAATATTGTGGTTACCTTTATATACCCTATTGTCTCTTTTATGTTTTGTTGATTATTTATATTGTTACTTTTAGTTGATGTTATGCTTGACAAGCAGTATTAGATTTGTAGAAAATATTTAAATGTATTATTTTCAAAGAAATATCATCGTTCAAAGGAATTGAACATGAATTTTTGGCTAGAATTGAACCAACTCATAAGAATGTTAAGTTGAGGTGTAGATCTATTTCTCTTGATATTTGTTCCAAGAAATGCGGCTGCAGGGACGGGAGATGTTTTGCTCGCAATGGATAAATACTGAATTTTTTAGGTATGGAAACACTGCAGTTGTTTAAAATTAAATTTAGATTTTGTTTTGCAAGAAAAAAAAAGCAATTGGATCTGGAAGTGTATTTTCTGACTTTTACAAAATTTATTTAGAAATACATTAATTCTGAAATAGTAATTAATTTGTTTTAATACTTAAATATGTCAATTAACACTTAATCAAGGTGAATATTAATTTAATATTAATTGCATTGTTGACTTTATACTATATTTTTTACCTGTTAACATTTTCTCTCTTCAGATTACAAATTACATCAGTATATTGTCAATAATGTTCTATGTATAAAGATACAACATGATTTGTTCTTTTATTTTAACCAGATTTCTTCCCTTGTTAAATTTATAAATGAAAGTGAAAGAGAATGAGTAAGACGTTAAAAATGGAGTGAGTTAGGGAAGGATTAAGGAAAAAAGGGAGAATTAAAGAAGGGTGGAAGGAAGGAAGGAAAGAAGGAAGGAAGGAAGGAAGGAAGGAAGGAAGGAAGGAAGGAAAATGGAAGTGAGCAAGAACAAATGAAAGAAAGAAGAAAAGAAAGAAAGAAAATGAAAAGTAAGGAAGAAAGCTATAGATAAATAAATGAATGAATGAATTAGTAAATGAATAAATAAGAGGTAACTTTTAATAAATGAATAAATATAGAAATATAGACAAATTAAATTAGGAAAAAGAAATGATAAAGGAAATAAAAGGATTATAAGGATGGAAATAAAAATGATAAAGGAAATATAAGGATTATAAGGATAAAGCTATTACTGTTAAATATGCTTGAGCAAGATGTAAGTGTATTAGGCTATGCATCATGACATTCATTGATCTAGAGTGAAAATGAAATTTAAAAGTGGCTGGAGTTGCAAATCAGCCATAAGGGTTTTCACTGTTTAACTCAAGTACAAAAAAATAATTTGACAAGAGTGAGCAAATATTACAGGTGATAATAAAAATGTAGTAAAATGCTTTGGAGACGGGGACTGAGGCCCAATGTGGGGGATCACCCCTGCCTTGGACCTCAGCCCTCACCTCAACTAATTTTGCATGGTCTTTACTTTTCCCCTTTCTTTTTCCTTTTCTTCATCCCCGTCTGTCCACATCCTAAAGTGTAAGAGTCGTGCTGAAGGGGTGAAAGGTTGGGTTTGTGTACAACCTTTCTCAAGGAAAGGGTGAGGTACCATAATATTGTCAAGATCCCTTTCTGTTAGTATGACTTCACTCTTGATATTTATCTTGGGGAAGGCACTCCCTGACCGACCATATCAAAAGTAGATACTAGAATTTAAAAATAATTGGGAGTAGTGTTTACTTGAAAATAAATATCGAGAAGTTGAGAAACTATGGAGATTAATAAACAGTCTTCAATTTAAAATTGACCTCTTGAAAAGGTGAATATGGAAATTACTGTAGAATTGCGTGAACGCCAAGGTTTTTAAATAAAATATTTTGATAAGAGATTGGCTTCACAGATAGCGAATAGAAGTAATTATGGAATCGTGTATTTTTAGATGCTAAGTGAGTGCACACTCAGAGGCAAAGGGAATCAGAATCCATTTTCAATGCAGATCACAGAATATCAAAGAGGGTGATGAGTTGAAGCTGCCTCACTTGAAATCATTAGTATACACAAGAAACCCAAAATATGCTTTGACGGCAGGATGGTCAGATAGTAGTTTAACGATTCCGAATTTTGAATGTGGTAGCTAGACCTGAACAAGTTGGTGATTACAGAGTTACTGAACGTATATTCTTACACAGGATGTATTTCTGCCTCTGTCAGAGTGAAGTGACCTTGGAGGCAAAATGGTGCTGCTTGAGGGCCTGCGGATGGGAATGATCATAGCTATAATTGTTAATGCATTGCACATGTTTATGTTATAAATAAAGAGTGGGAGGGAGAGAGAGGACACGAGAGTGAAGAGCACAAATAAAATATGTTAATAACTCATTTTGCTTTGGGGAAATATTTATTTGTATGTTTTTTCTTTTTAGTTTCGACAGGTAGGAAAATTTCATTTTCAGTTCGTATGCTTCTAGTGTATTTAGCAAAGTAGGGTATGCTAAAAACGTGATTATTTTTCTTGTGGAACAGACTGTAAATTATGCGTTTATTTTTTTAGTATTTACACACACACACACACACACACACACACACACACACACACATATGGACGTCAGTCAGGAAACAGAAAACCGGATGCCGTGTGTTGATATCCCGAAAGGTTTGACAAGGAGTCACTTGTTTAAGGCCGAAGCGCGCTGTTCTGTCTTGGCGAATCTCTCCTTGTTCCTTCGCTTGTCAGTGTGACCGTAAGTTCTGTAACGCATGTGGGTGATTTGGTGATATGAATGACTGTGCGACCAATCAACGAGAAGATGTGTGAAATTATATACATATTTTTTAACATGTTAAAAAGGTAAAGCGAAAGCGGTCCAAGTTGGGAATGTGATGCAATTCAGTGAATGTGTTTTTGGTTATTGTCAAGATATAGAAAACTGACACTGAGAAATATGGTCCGAAGTGGTTTATGATTGACGGTGAAGATGGCGCTGACCAGACTAAGCACGGGGATCCAGCAAGAGGATCACAATACCTTTAGATTATACAAAGCCCATCGGGGGCCGGCGCGATGCGTTATGCTCACCATCCTCAACTGGGGGTGCCAGAAGGCTCCAGAAGTAACGTACGAGGATTATCTGCTCCAGAATCTCGGCTTCTCCAGCAAGAAATACAAGACCATTTTCGACGGCGCACAGAGGGAGAAGCTCAAATGCCACAGCCGCGGCGACGAGTTCGATATCAGCCTCTTGTACAAGCTCATCCAGAATACTTGCGCCGGCGTCGCGCCAGCCTCCGATAGCGTCTGGACGTCTGAAGACTTTTCACGCCTCGAGTTCCTTGTGAATTACATAAAAAATTCCCGTAACAACTTGGCCCACAACGACCACGAAATCAGCAACTCCGAGATAGTTAGAAGATTGGAGAAACTGAGAGACGTTCTGGTCACCACTCTAAAGGCTGGCAGGGACTTGTACTGTGTCCAGCAGTCGGAAGTGGACGCCCTGATCAAGCAGGTCAGCGACGCGATCACAGCTATCAGAGAGCATCCGTTTGCTCAGACGGACGTCCTCCAGTACCAAAACGATTTGCTCTTTGAGGACCTCAGGGAAATCATGTCAACCGACGGAGCAAAGGAAGTTGCAAAAATCTTCAGCAGGAATAATCTTCTAAACTTGAATCCAGTTTCCTTCATCAGCGGAGGCGACTGTCATCTGAAAGTCGACAGAGTGTTCATCGACATACAAATATATTCAGTCGAGTCCGGAGAGCGAAAAGCTATAGACTACAGAGACATATTGGTGTACAGTCATGAAACAAATAATTACCCAGATGACCATAGCATTAATTCTAGTCAACAGAGCATACAGGCAAAACGTGTAATACACCTTGTGGAAGGTGATCCAGGCTCCGGAAAGACTACTCTGTTGAAGTTCATAATGTCAGACTGGAAGAAACAGACAAATATAATTAAGGAATTGTCAGATTATCATCTCGTGTTATACTTCGAGTGCCTCAATCCTTACAAAGACTCTCTGGCCGATTTCCTGGTTTCTCAGATGCCCTTAACCTCGACTCGATTTCACAAGTCAGACCTGGTTCGGTGTTTGCTGGGCCTCAAAGTCCTCCTGCTGATCGACGGTTTAGACGAACTGAACAGCGCATCCAAACGATTTTTTAAAGAAATCATCCATGTAAAAAGAAATTCAGATATATCAGTGATTTGTACGACTCGATCAGAAAAGCTTAAAGAAATATCCGGAATGATTTCGAGTGATTTAACAATAAATTACTTCAAGTTGCTTGGCATCCCCAGCAACAAAAGAGGGAAATTCGTACAACAATACCACGAGGAGCTTAAGCGGCGAGGGATGAGTGCAGGGAATACGGACAGCATTGTACAATATGTTGAAAACGCTCCACAGCAATTGAATGATTTTTTCGTCTATCCACTGAACCTCGTACTGTTTACGTACCTATGGGCAACTAGACCCGAATCTGTCAACGCTGTCACGAGTGTAACGGTGCTGTACGCCGAAGTACATTCTCTGATAGTGGAGAAACTACACAGGAGGCTGCTAGATGACCCGGACATTGACTACATCCCGAGTGAAGAAATCAAAGGCAGATGCGAGCAATTTCTCGATGTCCTGTACCAATTCTCTTTCGCTACCTTGAGTTGTAATATGCTATATCTGGACCAAGAGCATGTGAATAGGCTGCTGGAGGTATGTAGCGAAACTGGGCTTGCTGCTAAGCATATGATGTCCTCTTTTCTGGTGGTTGAACTAACGTCGTCGGGGGAACAGTATGTGGAAAGGCACAGATTTCCTCATAAAGGCATACAAGAATTTTATGGAGCTCAACACATTCTGTCGATCATTAGCAACGAGAATTTGGCGAAGAACAGAGCACAAGTTTTGGAGGCTCTAGAGAAATGTCTTAGCAAATTTCACATTTCATCTTATGAAAAACAAGAAATCGCATCGTGGGCCTCGGAACTGAGTGAGCGGAAAAGAATAAGCACACTGCTTGGGAAAACTTGCCCGGTCAGGTTCCAGGAGAAAGGGAAGTACACCAACCTCCTGCAGCACCTAGTCGGCCTCTTGCGCTACCAGACTTCCTACTTGCTTCTCCATTATGTTGAGGAGATCGTTGGGCTCTTAAACGACTCCGGAGACTTATTTTTCGATCAATGGGCCGATCTTCTTAAGAAAACTGATTACGACGCTCTAGTGGCAAAGGAAGTGGCCAGATTCGTGTGTCAGATTTCATGGATAGTTCGCGACGACCAGGAACGGGCAGCGGCCACTCTCATCGCTCACAGGTGCCCGCGAGTGCTCTCCATTGAGCTCTTCAAGGAACCGAAGGACCTGCCCCACCTGGCCGATCTCCTGGGCTCCGCTTTCGCCCAAGGCTGCGAGATTCGCTTGCACCTGCACAGCCACTGGCGGGAGCCAAAGAGCGGGTCCTCGGATGGGATTCTGCGAGCATTACAACGGTCTTCGTTGAATGAGACACAAGAATGGGAATATTACCTTGAACACACCTGGAAGTGAGTCACTCGGATTTAACTCTGACTTTCTGTTTACAACAATGCTAGTAGGAGCAGTAATAAAGATTGTACTGATATTAGTATGCTAATTATGAATTTGGTTTTGATATTGATAATGACATTCATGGTGGTGATACTGATAATGATAATAATGAATATCAAAATTGTAATAATGATAATGATAATTATAAGGATCATAATAATAATGAAAATGAAATTAATATTAGTAATACTGATAATGATAATGATAGTGATAATGATAATGATAATAATGATAAAGATAAGGCTAATAACGATAATAATAATAATAATAATAAAAATGATAGTAATGATAACAGTAATAACAGTAATGATAATGGTAATAATGGTAATAATAATAATAATAATAATATTAATAATAATAATAATGATGATAATAATAACAATAGCAATGATAATGATAATAATGGTAATAATGATGATAAAGATGACGATCATGATAAAGATAATGATGATAATGATAACAGTAATAGTAGTAGTAGTAGTAATAATAATATTGATGAAAAATAAAAAAGAGGTTTTCATAATGATAGTGATAATAACAATAATAATATTCATAATCATAATAATAACAAAATGATAACTACAAAGCCAATACCAACAACAAAAATACTGATAGTAATCATAATAACAATAATAATAATAAAAAAAAGTAATAATAATAATAATTATATTATTATTATTAATGATAATGATAACAATAATTACAATAATGATAATGATAACAACAACAGCAGCAATATTGATTATAATAACAATAACTATAATAGCAATAATAATGATAATGATAATAAAAACAACAACAGGTAATGGTAATAGTGATAAAGATGATAATAATAATAATGATAATGGTATTAATACTAATAAAACAATAATAATGACAATGATGATGATGATGATAATAATAATGATAATAATAATAATAATAAAAATAATAATAATAATAATAATAATAATAATAATGATAATAATAATGACAATAGTAGTAATAATAATAATAATAAAAGATAATGATAATAATGATAAAGAATAATAATGATAATAATGTTTATGCTAATACTACTAATAATAATGACGATAATTATAATAATAATAATAGTAATGATCATAATAATAATAATAATGAAAAAATAGTAATAAAAATAAAATGATATAATCACCAAAAAAATAGCGATAATGATTGTAATAATAATTATTATTACAGTGATAATACTAGCAATAATAATAACGGTAATAATAACAACAGCAACAACAACAATAACAATAATAATGATGATAATAATGGTAATAATGATAAAAATGATAATGATGTAAGTAATAAAAATGATAATGACTTTGATTATAAAATGATAACAGTATAATAAAGGCAACAATAACAACAAAGGTAACAAGAAAAAAGAAAAATAATGATTAAAAAATAATGATGATGACAGAATAATATCAGTAGTAGCAGTAATAATAAGACAATGACAGTAATTTCATCAATAACACTAACAATTATTATTATCATAACAATGATAATTGTAACTGAATGATATTAACAATAAGAACACTGGGAAGAGAAAATAATGATTATAATTACATTGCTACTACTACTACTACTATTATTGCCGGTAATAGTGGCAATAACGATAATGCTAAAATTTATGATAATTTGGATAATTCTACCATTAATTATAAAATAGAAGGCAATGAAAATGCTGATAATAACAATAAAAATGATTATGAAAATAAAGTTAAGGGGAACAATAATAATAATGGTAGTAGTGAATATATTATTACAATTTCAATAATAACAAAGGTAATAATAATGACTGTAATAATAATAGTAGTAATAATGATAGTGCCAATAATAACAGTAATAACAATAGCATTGGGAATAATAGAAATGAATAAATACGACATTAATAAACAAAAATGAAAATGATATCAAGCCATAAGCACTACGTCTGTCTAGGTAAAGAAGTAATCCTCAACCGCCCCTTAGGAAGAGCCTCACCCAATTCACGGGGCGCGCCACGAGCCCTGCGGTTCTGGCGAGTCTCGTGGGCACCATCGAGGAGCTCCGCGTGGCCGTGCGGACGGACGACGAGGCCCTGGACTGGAGCGTCTGCATCAGCGCCTGTGACGTGTTCGTTCGCCTGAAGTGGATCGGTGGGTAGGGCACACGCACACACACACACACACACACTCTTATATGTATGTATATATATGTACATATATGTATATATATATGTATATAT
>NW_020868581.1:839244-851744 GCF_003789085.1 Penaeus vannamei
GGAACAAAGAAAGGACCCAGAACAAGATGGAACAAAAGATAAGGAAGAAACAATACAAAGAAAAAGAAAGACCCACAGACATGGATGGCCTGCAGAAGATATGCTAAGAGAAAGACAGAAGAAGACAGGAGATATAAAAACCAGCCAAAAAACGGAAAGAAACCAAGAAAAACACAAAATACAATACCGCAAAATACCAAGGGGAACAAAACAGGTGGAAAGAGTGCCCAAAACAATACAAGGCAAGGACAACATCCTCCCACCCGAGGACACCCACAGATGAGAGCACCCCCTACCTAACCTCTTACCCCAGAGGACACAGAAATCCCAGACCCCAATACCAGAAAAAATGGCAACCCCACAAACAGAACCACCCACAGAACAGGAGGGAAATGCCTCAAGAACAAACAAGGAGACAGAACAGGGACTTCTCCTATCACAGAAATCACCCGAACCAGTATTACCAGGGTCAAAACCCACACTGGATGAGCCAACCACAGCCATGGAAGCCACCTCAAAGACAGGGAAGATATCCCCAAAGAGGAAATTACCACTGGGCCCAAGGGCAAGCAGGAGGGTACGGCAGATGGGGTTGGAATTAATAGTGACAGAAGTGCCTCTGACCAGAACCCAGCTCTCTGTACTAAGCAAAGGAAGATCTTTTGTTCCTGGGCCTCCCCCAAAAAAGCCCTGTTGGAGAACCTAGGAAGCTCTATGAATAGATTAAAAGAGCAAATAAACAAAAGATTTGCAGACTCCCTCTTACCAGGCCTTGAAAATGAAGAACTAGGCACACACAAAAAGAGGAGAATCATGCCACAGCAACTTCCAATGAAACAGAGGATGAGCATTCCTA
The DNA here is from genome assembly GCF_003789085.1 of Penaeus vannamei. Taxonomy (NCBI): domain Eukaryota; kingdom Metazoa; phylum Arthropoda; class Malacostraca; order Decapoda; family Penaeidae; genus Penaeus; species Penaeus vannamei. Next base: position 840,101 of record NW_020868581.1, read on the forward strand.
CAAAGAAAGTCCCAGGTTTAGAAACAATGGTACATTGTGAAACCATGGATGTAGGAGAAAGAATCTTAGAAAAGTGTCCCTCAAATATGAGCAAACTAGAAAGAGAGACCTTGAAAGATCTAGCTCACAAAACCCAGACTTGGTCATTAAAAAAGCAGACAAAGATGGAGCATTAGTGGTTCTGAAGAGAGAAAGTTACATAAAAATGGGTGAAGCCCATTTGAAAGATACCGAAACATATATCCCCTTAAGCAACCCTGATAAAGCACTAGAAACTGTAAAGAGACAGAGCAAGATCTTAGTAAACCGTTTCTTCAATTAGATAACTCAGAAAAAGGAGGAGGAAACAGAAGAAGTTTCCTAGCAGGACAAAGGGATGCATTACTAGAACATAATCAATTATCCCGCACTGGTATGTCCTACCAAAAACCCATTAGTAAAAAGACCCTGATACAGGCCTATGGTCAGGTAGACCAGTACTAAGTGGATGTAATGCCCCCACCAGACCAGTAATAATAATAATAACGACAATAATAACAGAAATAATAATAAAGGTAATTATAACACGGTATTATTGTTATTATAATCATTATTACAATGATGAAAATGACATTAATAATTAAGATGATTATTATAATATGTATATTAAGGGTAATTAGGGCGATAAAGACAGTAATGATAATAATGATGATAATGACAATAATGATGATAGTTATCATTATAAAGCCCATCTATAATGAGAAAAAGGCTAAAAGTAGAAAAATCCCAAAAGTCGAAAAACGGGCGAAATCTAGCGAAATACAGCCTTCTGAGAGATGGGTCGAACCCCCCCCCCCTTTTTTTTTAGTTTAAATGATGAGTATGATGATTTTAGCAATAATTCTGGTAATTAGGATGATTTTGATGATAAACCCATCAGTAATGACAATAATGATATCAATGATAATTATGAGAGTAATTTGGACAATAATTATGATATAATTATATAATGATAATTATAATGATGATTTGCGTAATAATTGCAATAATAACAATAATCAACAATATTCTCATGATTTTCCTACTAATAACACTAATAATAACGACAATGATAACAGAAATAATTATAAAAGTAATTATACCGCGGCTATTATTGTTATTATTATCATTATTATTGTTGTTATTATTTCTAGAATTATCATTATTGTCATTATCATTATCAAAATCTTTACAATGATAAAAATGACATTAATAATTAAGATAATGATTATTATAATGACTATATTAATGGAAATTAAGGCAATAATGATAGCACTGATAATAATGATGATAATGACAATAATGATGATAATCATTATAAAGCCCATCTATAATGAGAAAAAGACTAAAAGTAGAAAAATCCAAAAAGTAGAAAAACCGATTTGCGTAATAATTGCAATAATAGCAATAATCATCAATATTCTAATGATTTCCTACTAAAAACACTAATAATAACGACAATGACAACAGAAATCATTATAATGATGAAAATGACATTAATAATTAAGATAATTATTATAATGAGTATATTAAGGGTAATTAGGGCGATAATGACAGTAATGATAATAATGATGATGATGAGAATAATGATAATTATCATTATAAAGCCCATCTATAATGAGAAAAAGGCTAAAAGGAGAAAAATCCCAAAAGTCGAAAAACCGGCGTAATACAGCGAAATACAGCCTTGTGAGATATGAGTCGAAAACCCCCTTTTTCCAGTTTAAATGATGATTATGATGATTTTAGCAATAATTCTGCTGATTACGATGATTTTCATGATAACCCCATCAATAATGAAAATAATGATAACAATGATAGTTTATGAGAGTAATTAGGACAATAATTATGATAATAATTATACAGTGATAATTATAATGACGATTTACGTAATAATTGCAATAATAGCAATAATCAACAATATTTTAATGATTTTCCTACTAATATCACTAATAATAACGACAATGATAACAAAATTAATAATAAAAGTAATTATACTACGGCTATTATTGTTATTATAATCCATATTATTGTTGTTATTTCTATAATTATCATTATTGTCATTATCTTTATTAAAATCATTATAATGATGAAAATGACATTAATAATTAAGATAATGATTATTATAATGACTATATTAAGGGTAATTAGGGCGATAATGACAGTAATGATAATGATGATGATAATGACAATAATGATGATAATTATCATTATAAAGCCCATCTATAATGAAAAAAGGCGAAAAGTAAAAAAAATCCCAAAAGTCGAAAAACAGGCGATATCTAGCGAAATTCAGCCTTCTGAGAGATGAGTCGAAAACCCCCTTTTCCAGTTTAAATGATGATTATGATTATTTTAGCAATAAGTCTGCTAATTAGGATGATTTGATGATACCCCATCAGTAATGACAATAATGACGATAATAAGGGTAATTATGAGAGTAATTAGGACTAATTATGAAATAATTATACAATGATAATTAAATGATGATTTGCGTAATAATTGCAATAATAACAATAATAAACAATATACTAATGATTTTCCTACTAATAACACTAATAATAACGACAATGATAACAGAAATAATAATAAAAGTAATTATAACACGTCTATTATTCGTATTTTATAATTATTATTGTTGTTGTTATTTCTAGAATTTTCATTATTGCCATTATCATTATTAAAATCATTATAATGATGAAAATGACATTAATAATTAAGATAATGATTATATAATGACTATATTAAGGGTAATTAGGGCGATAATGACAGTAATGATACTAATGATGATGATAACGACAATAATGATGATAATTATCATTATAAGCCCATCTATAATGAGAAAAAGCATAAAAGTAGAAAAATCACAAAAGTCGAAAAACCGGTTAAATGTAGGAAGCCCCCTTTTTCCAGTTTAAATCATGATTATGATGATTTTAACAATAATTCTGGTAATTAGGATGATTTTGATGATAACCCCATCAATGATAACGATAATAATGACAATTATGAAAGTAATTAGGACAAAAGTTATAATAATAATCATACAATGATAATTATAATGATCATTTGCGTAATAATTACAATAATATCAGTATTCAACAATATTCTAATGATTTTCCTACTAATAACGGCAATGATAACAGAAGTAATATTATTTCGAGAATTATCATTATTGTCATTATCATTATCATAATCATTATAAAGATGAAAATGACATTAATAATTAAGATAATTATTATTATAATGACTATATTAAGGGTAATTAGGGCGATAATGACAGTAATGATAATAATTATGATGATAATGACAATAAATGATGATTATCGTTATAAAGCCCATCTATAATGAGAAAAAGGCTAAAAGTAGAAAAATCCCAAAAGTCGAACCGGCGAAATCTAGCAAAATACAGCCTTTTGAGAGATGACTCGAAACCCCCCCTTTTCCAGTTTAAATGATGATTATGATGATTTTAGCAATAATTCTGCTAATTAGGATGATTTTGATAACCCCATCGATAATGACAATAATAATAAATAATGATAATTATGAGAGTAAGTAGGATAATAATTATGATTTTAATTAGTACAATAATTATGATAGTAATTATACAATGATTTTTATAATAATGATTTGCGTGATAATTGCAATAAGAGCAATAATCAACAATATTCTCATTATTTTCCTACTAATAACAAGAATAATAACGACAATGATAACATATTTAATAATAAAGTAATTATAACACGGCTATTATTATTATTATTATCATTATTATTGTTGTTATCATTTCTTGAATTATCATTATTGTCATTACCATTATTAAAATCATTATAATGATGAAAATGACATTAATAATTAAAATAATGATTATTATAATGACTATATTAAGGGTAACTAGAGCGATAATGACAGTAATGATAATAATGGTGATAATGACAATCATGATGATAATTATCATTATAAAGCCCATCTATATTAGAAAAGTAGAAAAATCCCAAAGTCGTAAAACCGGCGAAATCTAGCCAAATGCAGCCTTTTGAGAGATGAGTGGAAAACCCCCTTTTTCCAGTTTGAATGATGATTATGATGATTTTAGCAATAATTCTGCTAATTTGGATGATTTTGATGATAACCCCATCAATAGTGACAATAATGACGATAATAATGATAATTATGAGAGTAATTAGGACAATAATTATGATAAAAATTATACATTGATAATTATAATGATGATTTGCGTAATAATTGCAATAATAAGAATAATCAACAATATTCTAATGATTTTCCTACTAATAACAGTAATAAGAACGACAATGATAACAGAAATAATAATAAAAGTAATTATAACACGGCTACTATTGTTATTATAATCATTATTATTGTTATATTATTTCTAGAATTATCATTATTATCATTATCATGATTAAAATCATTAAATGATGAAAATGACATTAATAATTAAGATAATGAGTAATATAATGACTATATTAAGGGTAATTAGGGCGATAATGACAGTAATAACAATAATGATGATGTTAATGACAATAATAATGATAATTGTCATTATAAACCCCATATATAATGCGAAATAGACTAAAAGTTGAAAAATCCGAAAAGTCGAAAAACTGGCGAAATCTGGCGAAACACAGCCTTGTGAGAGATGAGCCGAAAACCCCCCTTTTTCCAGTTTAAATGATGATTATGATGATTTTAGCAATAATTCTGCTAATTAGGATGATTTTGATGATAACCTCATCCATAATGACGATAATAATGATAATCATGAGAGTAATTAGGACAATAATTATGATAATAATTATACAATGATAATTATAATGATGAATTGCGTAATAATTGCAATAATAGCAATAATCAACAATATTCTAATGATTTTCCTACTAATAACACTAATAATAACGACAATGATAACAGAAATAATAATAAAAGTAATTATAATACTGCTATTATATATTGATTATAATCATTATTATCGTTGTTATTAATATCTAGAATTATCCTTGCTGTCATTATCATTATTAAAAATCATTATAAGGATGAAAATGACAAATACATTAATAATTTAAGATAATGATTATTATAATGAGTATATTAGGTATATTAAGGGTAATTAGGGCGATAATGACAGTAATGATATTAATGATGATGATAATGATGATAATTATCATTATAAAGCCCATCGATAATGAGAAAAAGGCTAAGAGTAGAAAAATCCCAAAAGTCTTAAAACCAGCGAAATCTAGCGAAATACAGCCTTTTGAGAGATGAGTCGAAAACCCCCTTTTTCCAGTTTAAATGATCATGATGATTTTAGCAATAATTCTGCTAATTAGGATAATTTTGATGATAACCCCATCAATAATGACAATAATGACGATAATAATGATAATTATGAGAGTAATTAGGACAATAATTATGATAATAATCATACAATGATAATTATGATGAATATATGCGTAATAATTGCACTAATAGCAATAATCAACAATATTCTAATGATTTTCCTACTATTAACACTAATAATAACGAAAATGATAACAGAAATAATAATAAAAGTAATTACAACACGGCTATTATTGTTATCATTATTATCGTTGTTATTATTTCTAGAATAATCATTATTGTCATTATCATTATTAAAATCATTATAATGATGAAAATGACATTAACAATTAAGAAAAATATTATTATAATGACTATGTTAAGGGTAATTAGGGCGATAATGACAGTAATGATAATAATGATGATGATTTTTTTGCGTTTTTTTTTACTTCTGGGATTTTATTACTTTTGGCCTTTATTTCATTATAAATGGACCGAATGATAATTATTATCATCATTATTATCATTACTGTCATTATTTTTATGTTTATTATCATTATAGTCATTATCATTATGATTATCATCATTATTGCAGTTAGATTGATTATTAGGCTAATTATTATTATTTCTATTGATTATTAGTATGAAAATTATTGGAATAGAGTTAATTATTGCTATTATTGCAGTAATTATCAAAATTATCTTTATAATTATGATTTTACAATCATTATATTATTGTCATTATTATCATTTTTGTCAATAATAAAGGAATTATCATGAAAATCATCCTAATTACCTGAATTCATGTTAAAATACTCATAAATACCATTTAAAAGCGAAAAGGCTTTTTTTCCGACGATTCTCTCAGCAGGCTGTAATACGCTAGATTTTGCCGTTTTTTGAATTATGGAATTTTATTACTTTGTGCCTTTATTTCATTATAAATCGACTGAATAATAATTATTATCATTATTATCATTACTGTTATTATTTTAATGATTATTATCATAAGAGTCATTATCATCATGATTATCATCATTATTATCATCATTATTGTAGTTATAATTATTATGCTAATTATTATTGCTATTTTCATCATTATAACTATTTTTATAAAAATTATTGGAATAGAGTTAATTATTGCTATTAATTATCAAAATTATCTATAAAGATTTTATCATTATCATTATTATTGTCATTATTATTGTCTTTATCATCCTAATTATCATCATTATTGTCAATAATAAAGGATTATAATGAAAATCAAAATAATTACCTTAATTCATGTTAAAATCCTCATAATTACCATTAAAAAGCGAAAAAGGGGATTTTCCGACGATTTTCTCAAAAGGCTAGATTTTGCCGTTTTTTCTACTTTTGGGATTTTATTATTTTTGGCCTTTATTTCATTATAAATTAACTGAATAATAATTATTATCATTACTGTCATTATTTTAATGATTATTATCATTATAGTCATTATAATCATCATTATCATAATTATCCCTTAAACTCGAAAAAGGGGGTTTGTCGACCATTCTCTCGACTTAATTAATTATCATAATTAATGTCATAATTATCATAATCAATGTCATAATTATCATAATTAATTTCATTATCATTGTCATAATTAATAGGATTGTCATCAAAATCATCATAATTAGCAGAATCATTGCAGAAATCATTATAATTATCCCTTAAACTCGAAAAAGGGGTTTGTCGACCATTCTCTCGACTTTTGGGATTTATATACTTTTAGCCTTTTTCATTATGGAAGGGCTTTACAATGATTATCATCATCATTATTATCATTAATGTCATTAATGTCATTATTATCATCATTATAGTAATTATCGCCATAATTACCCTTAATATAATCATTATAATAGTTACTATCTTAACTATTGATGTCATTTACCTCATTATAACTATTTTTATAATGATAACAATTATGATAATTTTAGAAATAATAACAACAATAATAACAATTATAATAACAATAATAGCGATATTATGATTATTTCAATGATTATTTTTATTATCATTATCGTTATTATTATTATTATTGCCATGAAAATCATTAGAATATTGTCGATTATTGCTATTATTGCATTAATTACGCAAATAATCATTATAATTATCATTATATTATAATTATCTTCATTAATGTCAAATTTATCACAATTAATGTCATAATTATCATAATTAATGTCATTATCATTTATAGGATTGTCATCAAAATCATCATAATTAGCAGAATCATTGCAGAAATCATCATAATTATCCCTTAAACTCGAAAAAGGGGGTTTGTCGACCATTCTCTGAAAAGGCTATATATCGCTTGATTTCGGCGTTTTTTTTTTCGACTTTCGGGATTTTTATATTTTTCGCCTTTTTCTCATTATGGATGGGCTTTATAATGATTATCATCATTATTATAAATTAATGTCATCATTATCATCATTATAATTATCGCCATAATTACCCTTAATATAATCATTATAATAGTTATTATCTTAATTATTGATGCCATTTCCCTCATTATAACTATTTTTATAATGATAATAACAATAATGATAATTTTAGAAATAATAACAACAATAATAACAATTATAATAACAATATTAGCGATATTATGATTATTTCAATGATTATTTTTATTATCATTATCGTTATTATTATTGTTATTGTCATAAAAATCATTAGAATATTGTCGATTATTGCTATTATTGCATTAATTACGAAAATTATCATTATAATCATTATATTATAATTATCATAATTAATGTCACAATTATCATAATTAATGTCATAATTATCATAATTAATGTCATAATTATCATAATGTAATAATCATCATAATTAATGTCATAATTATCATAATTAATGTCATTATTATTGTCATTTTAATGGGATAATCATCAAAATCATCATAATTAGCAGAATCAATGCAGAAATCATCCTAATTATCCCTTAAACTCGAAAAGGGGGTTTGTAGACCATTCTCTCAAAATGCTAGATTTCGGCGTTTTTTCGACTTTTGGGATTTTTATACATTTAGCCTTTTTCTCATTATGGATGGGCTATATAAGGATTATTATCATTATTATCATTAATGTCATCATTATCATCACTATAGTAATTATGGCCATAAATACCCTTAATATAATCATTATAATAGTTATTATCTTAATTGTTGATGTCATTTCCCTCATTATAACTATTTTTATAATGATAATAACACTAATGATAATTTTAGAAATAATAAGAACAATAATAACAATTATAATAACAATAATAGCGCTATTATGATTACTTGAATAATTTTTTGTATCATCATTATCGTTATTATTATTGTTTTTTTCTTGAAAATTATTGTATTATGCATTAATTATGCAAATTATCATTAGAATTATCATTATATTATAATTATCTTAATTAATGTCTTAATTATCATAATTAATGTCATAATTATATAATTAATGTCATAATTATGTAATATATAATAATCATAATTATGTAATTAATGTCATAATAATCATAATTAATGTCATAATTATCATAATTAATGTCATTATTATTGACATTATTATCGCTAGATACCGGCGTTTTTTCTACTTTTGATATTTTTATACCTTTAGCCTTTTTCATTATGGATGGTCTTTATAATGATTATCATCATCATTATTATCATTAATATCATCATTATCATCACTATAGTAATTATTGATATAATTACCCTTAATATAATCATTATAATAGTTATCTTAATTATTGATTTCATTTCCCTCATTATAACTATTTTTATAATGATAATAACAATAATGATAATTTTAGAATTAATAACAAGATTAATAACAATTATAATAGCAATAATAGCGATATTATGATTATTACAATGATTATTTCTATTATCATTATCGTTATTATTATTGTTATTGTCATGAAAATCATTAGAATATTGTCGATTATTGCTATTATTGCATTGATTATGCAAATTATCATTATAATTATCATTATATTGTAATTATCATAATTATTGTCATAATTATCATAATTAATGTCATTATTCATCATTAATGTCATAGTTTTCATAGTTAATGTCATAATTATCATAATTTATGTCTTAATTATCATAATTAATGTCAATATTATTGTCATTATTAATGGGATTGTCATCAAAATCATCATAATTAGCAGAATCATTGCAGAAATCATCATAATTATCCCTCAAACTTGAAAAAGTGGGTTTGTCGACCATTCTCTGAAAAGGCTATATATCGCTAGATTTCGGCGTTTTTTTTTCGACTTTTGGGATTTTTATACTTTTAGCCTTTTTTTCATTATGGATGGGCTTTATAATGATTATCATCATTATTATTATCATTAATGTCATCATTATCATCATTATAGTAATTATCGCCATAATTACCCTTAATATAATCATTATAATTTATTATCTTAATTATTGATGTCAAATCCCTCATTATAACTATTTCTATAATGATAATAACAATAATGATAATTTTAGAAATAGTAACAACAATAATAACAATTATAATAGCAATAATAGCGATATTATGATTATTTCAATGATTATTTTTATTATCATTATCGTTATTATTATTGTTATTGTCATGAAAATCATTAGAATATTGTCGATTATTACTATTATTACATTAATTACGTAAATTATCATTATAATTATCATTATATTATAATTATATTAATTAATGTCAAAATTATCATAATTAGTCATAATTATCATAATTAATGTCATTATTATTGTCACTATTTATTGGATTGTCATCAAAATCATCATAATTAGCAGAATCATTGAAATAATCATCATAATTATCCCTTAAACTCGAAAAATGGGGTTTGTCGACCATTCTCTCAAAAGTCTTTATATTGCTAGATTTCGACGTTTTTTCGACATTTGGATTTTTTATACTTTTAGCCTTTCTTTCATTATGAATGGGCTTTGTAATGATAATCATCATTATTATCATTAATGTCATCATTATCATCATTATAGTAATTATCGCCGTAATTACCCTTAATATAATCATTATGATAGTTATTATCTTAGTTATTGATGTCATTTCCCTCATTATAACTATTTTTATAATGATAATAACAACAATGACAATTTTAGAAATAGTAACAACAATAATAACAATTTTAATAACAATAATAGCGATATTATGATTATTTCAATGATTATTTTTATTATCCTTATCGTTATTACTATTGTTATTGTCATGAAAATCAATAGAATATTGTCGATTATTGCTATTATTGCATTAATTACGCAAATTATCATTAAAATTATCATTATATTATAATTATCTTAATTAATTTCATAATTATCATAATTAATGTCATAATTATCATAATTAATGTCATAATAATCATAATTAATGTCATAATTATCATAATTAATGTCATAATTATCATAATTAATGTCATAATTATCATAATTAATGTCATTATTGTCATTATTAATGGGATTGTCATCAAAATCATCATAATTAGCAGAATCATTGCAGAAATCATCATAATTATCCCTTAAACTAAAAAAAAGGTGGTTTGTCGACCATTCTCTCAAAAGGCTATATATCACTAGATTTCGGCGTTTTTTCGACTTATGGGATTTTTATACTTATAGCCTTTTCATTATGGATGGGCTTTATAATGATTATCATCATTATTATCATTAATGTCATCATTATCATCATTATAGTAATTATCGCCATAATTACCCTTGATATAATCATTATAATAGTTATTATCTTAATTATCGATGTCATTTCCCTCATTATAACTATTTTTATAATGATAACAATAATGATAATTTTAAAAATAATAACAACAATAATAACAATTACAATAACAATATTATGATTATTTCAATGATTATTTTTATTATCATTATCGTTAATATTATTCTTATTGAAGTCAGCAGACGGATTGGCCTGGCAGCAGGGGTCATGAACTCTCTCAACAAGAGTATTTGGAGATGTCGGTACCTGTGCAGAAGGACCAAGCTACGGATTTTCAAGGCCCTGATAATGTCAGTTTTGCTATACGGTAGCGAAACCTGGACATTGTCCTGTGCCTTGGAGGCTCGTCTTGAAGCCTTTTGTAATAGGTCCTTGAGCAAGATCATGGGGTACTGTTGGCGGGACCATGTGTCCAACCAACGGTTGCACCGTGAGACTGGCACAAGCCCTATTATCTGCACAATCCGTGATCGCCAACTCAGGCTATACGGCCACCT
>NW_020868581.1:856744-871744 GCF_003789085.1 Penaeus vannamei
GGCAGTAGTTTTTTTTTATCCTTTTGGTGATGAGCATATAATATGTGTTTGTGTGTATGTATCTCCACACTGGAGCTGTCCAATTTCTGTTGAAAGAATATGGCATACTGTAGTATTAGTCAAGCAAGATGTGATATCCCTTATATGATTCCAGGTTTTATATATCCACATGGCCAATCAGGTCATACCTTGTCACCAGAATTAGAACAGAGAAGTGAAAATGTTGATATTGATTAGGACTATTTTGACATAATATCATGTTACGTAATGATATATTTCCAGGTGAAACCAACCTTAGGCCAACCATAAAATCTTTTTAACCCACTTACAACGGGTGTCCCATATATGAGACACCCAGAAAAAAAAAATTGCCGAGCATCCTGCCAGTGTGATGCTGTTTCGGGGCTTGCGCTCCGACTCAGCAGCGGGCTGCGGCTAGCGCACAGACAGAGTCCGAGCCAGCCCTGCGTGCTTATTTTGTAGCCGCCCGGTAACTTTTATATTCAGCTTCAAAATATACTGGCGGAAATGGGTTAAGATATGCTCAACCCCATCACAACCTCATCCTTATGAAGAGAGCACAATCAGAATCCTATGAAGCAAATATTTCATATAGGGTCAGGCTAACCACCCCTCTGGTTGAGCAAGAAATGTGGGTAGTAGAGACTCTGCCACACTCTTGTGGTCACACAGTGGGCATGGGGAGGCAGGCAACACAGTCAATGAACCCCTATATTGAATGACATCAACTCACATGAGAGCTCAAAAGGTGAGAGAATGACATGCCACTTGTTCCCACCTTTGACAGGTGAGGCCTGTCAAAGATTTTGTGAATGTGAGATGATCCTTTGAGGTCCTCAGCTTTAACAGGGAGTGTTTCTGACTGCAATGGTAGCCAAGGAGGAATTGGCTCTTGTGATGGAGTTTGGTGTGCTATTTGATCCCCATCCTGAGAAGAGAGCAGCTGCTACCTTGTGAGCACTCCCAACCAGAAGAATACAGTGGGGTGAAGAGAATCCTTGCCAGTGGCAAGTAATAACAAACTCACTAAGGGAAGCAGAACAGGAGTGATCAAGGAAACCCCACTTCATTGAAGAATCACTCCACATCTGGTTTCAGCCTTTAGATGAATGCATCTCTACTGAATAGGCATTTAGCTGCCCAGCATTCAGTAACTAGCTGGCACCAAAAAACAGTGGCAAATGCTAAAAAAAAAAAATTGTACCTGTCTGTGGGAGGGGCACACTGTTAACAAAAGGCCTGGCCTTAAAGGGTCACATGGGCACAGGGTAAAAACTGAAGGGTCAGCTTATGAAGAACACCATGGAGAAGAACCAGAAGACAAATTAAAAAGAGTATCTTCTACAGCAAAACAGATTGGCTATTCTGAAATTGTTGTATTCTCAAGTTCTTGAACCCCAAGAGATCAGAAAAAAACATTGGTTGCTTGCCATATTTTGAAGAGTTGATTGATGAGATGTGTCTGCATAGTCTGTAGTAATCCAGGACATTGTAGCATATGGTTCCTAAATATTTTTCCCCATACTTCCTTTAACTCACTAGCGACGGTACATTTATAAGTCGAAAATAATATTTTTGACTTCAAAATTGGCGTGGAGGTGAGTCCAGCAGCCTGCCCTCGCACCACCTCCCAAGGGCAACTAAATCAGAGCGCGAACTCTGATCTGGCATCGCACCAGCGGGACGCCTGGCAATATATAGTTTTCCGGGTGTCTTGTATGTGGGACACCCATCGTAAGTGGGGTAACCCATTTAGGACAGGTGTTCCACATATGAGACACCCGGAAAAAAAAAAATTGCTGGGCATCCCGCAGTGTGACGCTGTATCGGGGCTCACGCTCCGACTCAGTAGTGGGCCGTGGCCAGCGCAGGCAGAGTCAGGGCCAGCCCTGCGCGCCGATTTTGTAGCTGCCCAGAAACTTGTATTTTCTGCTTCAAAATATACCAGCGTTATTGGGTTAAGGAGGCAATCGCAATGAATTTTCGTCAAATATTCGAAATTTTGTAAAAAAAAAAATAAATAAATAGATAAATAATAATAATAATAATAATAATAATAATTAATAATAATTAATAATAAATAAATAAAATAATTAATAATAACAATAATAATCTGTAATATAGTAGGCTTTGGCAATCCTGTGATGTAATATTTTTGGTAAATATGTAAAGATAAAGGAGTTATGACTAAATATCTGACCCCCCCCCTCCTGCCTCTGGCTCCGTTGTTTACTTTGTTGCTTCCTGCAAATGTACTTGACAAATTTGTGTTTTGGATTTTTTGAAATTTATTTTGGTAGTCTCTGGTAGATAGCTGGCAATTCTGCTTACTCTCTAGCTGATAGCCACGACAAAGAGAGAAGGTGGGCAGTTACTACAAGAGAGTCAAAGAAAGAGGCTGCACATAGCCAGCCCTCCACAACACCATCCCATAGATGTACCCCTGATGTGCCCTCATCACACACTAACAGGACACTACTAATGATAGATGTTATTCCTGTAAGTAATAAACATAATATGATGAGAAATACATCTCAATCACAGCTGCAGCAGTTGTTTATTCGTATGAAATGCCTCACAAGGTACTGCAAAGCCTGTGAAGTCACATGGTACTTCTACAATCATGTGCAGTTATTGCCATTAGTACCTTGGAAGAAGGGGGGGACCAGGTACCAGCTACACTTGAGAATGCCATAGAATGCATCAAGACTGACGGAGATCAGATTTATATAAAAAAGTAATAATAATGATAATGGCAAAAATAAAAGGGGGTGGGGAGGAATAAGTATCCTCAACTCAAAGCCTGATATCTCAAAACTACTCCTTTCTCAATATTTTTAACCCATTAATGCTGGTATATTTTGAAGCCAAAAATAAAAGATTCTGGGTGGTTACAAAACGGCAAGCTGCTGCATCGGAGCACGAGCCCCGATACAGCATCACACTGGCGGGACGCCCAGCAATGTTTATTTTATGGGTGTCTCATATGTGGGACACCAGTCGTTAGTGGGTAACCATCAGCGACGGTAAAATTTTGTCAAGTTTACGTATGCACCGGCTTGTTGGCGCACACTGGCAGTTTCCCTTGTTTGCACCCGGCTCGATCGGTAGTTTGCGAGCGACATATAGCACCTAAAACCTTTTATTTTGCTATAATTTATAAAAATATTAAAATTTTGAAGGTTTACCTTCACTTTAGGTGCCATTGCCTAAAATCTTTACCATATAAATGAAGCCACTACTAGTGGAGAAAAACAACCTCCTTCCGACGAGCCAGTAGCGCGGGAATGGGCATGGCATGATGCCCCCGGCATTTGGTCCACAACAGCCATGGCATGTACATACGTGATACCCAGCGCCAATGGGTTAAGGAATCTCCATAACTACATGGGCAATTCTAATGGGGTTTGGATCATTATAAAGCTGAAAAAATTAGCAATTTTTGCAACAATGCAATTTTTATTTCAGGTGATAAAAGCCCATATAGTATATTTTATATTCATAGCAGTGAACATTTTTAAAAAATCAAACTAAGAGGAAATTTCAAAAGCTGAATCATTATAAATTTAGGTACTGATACAGAGTATGTGGTATTTTTTTCAACAAGTTCAGCCAATGGATAAGTAAGATACATATTTTTTTAATGATTTTTCAATTTTTTTTTTTTTTTTTTTTTTTTAATAGTTTCATTGTTTATTATCCAGTGATATAAAACTTTGTGATGTAAATTGTAGTATATGTATATATAACATATTAAAAAATCGCAAAAATCTGATCATGATTAACAGACTTCGTTTTCGAGTGCAATGGCCCCCTTAACCTGACCTGTATCTCCAAACTCCCATCTCACATTAGCTGTATAGCAAATGGAATTTAAAGCCCAAACATAAAATATGTTAATAGTCTTTAGTTAGTAAAGAATTCCAAATATGTACCAAATTCTGTACCTCACAACACTTGTTAAGATTATAATTTATTAGATAAATTTTTCTTCTTGGAACCTACTCCGATTTAATAGCTATGACTTTAGACCATTGTTCATTTAGAACCTTAGATTTTATATTCCCTTTTCCAGATTACAATCAAGCATACCTGCCAGGGAAATTGAAGGCTTTCTTAGCAGATTTGTACAGTGGGAAACTTCACCGAGAATTTCACTATGGCCCAGATCCTGAAACCACAGAGGAACCGCAGCAGGTATGACAGTACACCACATCTGTTTCTTACTTAACAAATATATATTGTCTTCTGTACGTGCCATGAAAGTTGACCTATAATCCAGAGCTCTCGTGGCAGCATCCAAGATTTTAATACATCTCCGGACCAGCATTAACTTTTAAGGGGACTGAGAGAGGGGGTGGAGGGGGTTAAATTAAGATAGTTAGCGTATAGTATAGGTACATGGATGAGGAAACTACCAAACGAGTATTAACCGCCTGCTATGGCTCGTTGTCTTGCAGCCGGCGCGAGTCCCTCAGCACCCGGAGAGGTACGTCGCTATTGAGCGCCCAGGTACACCTATGTGGACTTTTGCTTGCGGCAATCGTGCATAAGGCATTTAATTATGACATTGCGCATAGATATGAGTTCGTGAATGTTCAAGGAACACTTTTATACCAATATCAGGAAAAATTATATCACCGTGATTTATGACGAAATATTTTGTGAAATATATCTAAAAAAAATGTATGTTTTGTGTCCTTTTACACACGAAATATGCTTTGATCGAGACTCCCTGGTAATATGTTTTAGTTTACGTGGTAATATATACGTATATCACATACGAAGCACTATGTTTAAAAATAGCCTTATAAGGAAGGATTGAAATATTTCCGTTACATTTCGCTCAACGGTCGGTACATCACAGCAGGGGGCAATTTGAATTGATTTGAAATTGGTAGTTACCGTTGTAAAGACCAATTCAATACGAATGTTACCTAAATGTCGGATTTTTAAACTTCGGATGTATAAGCGAGATACAGATTATTTCATGTTGAAGATGATAGTACTCAGTAATACCTGCTCTGAAATAAAAACTATATGGAATTTTGAGATCGGTTGTATGCGTAGTCTTCGTCTGGCGTTCAAAAAGCTATCGCATCCGTTTCGTGCGTTCCCGATAAAATGAATATGTTTAGACGTTACCGTAAGTCTTAGGCACCATAAATTGGCAAATATCCCACAAACATAGGCGTCTGCATGATTTTATGCACTTCTTAGTAAAGATAATGGGTGCAAATGGCTAATCATAAACTTTACACTTGTTCTCCTTGCAATCTGTTAATATTGACAATTATCAAAGAAATGGGTATGAGAGGGATAACTAATAAATTTTATTATTTAGATATGAAAGTCAATGTAGGCCTACTAAATGATGATGATTAATCTTTTTAACTTTATGTGCGTGCGTTCACGTACATATGATCCTCCGAAAATTATAAACACCCAGTGACCATCTCCCCTCCCCCCCCTGTGTGAGGCATGGGGAATATTCAACGACTTTCGTAAGTTCTCGAATTCAATGTACTAAATTCATATGCTTTTGAAATTCTCAAATTGAACCACCATGTTGTATTCATGCCAGGACTTTATAATTAGAATGATTTTGTACTAATGTTGCCATCACAGTTCCCATTTCTTCAAAAAAAAAAAAATAAAAAAATAAATGGAAAATAAAAAAATATTTTTTTTAAAGGTTTTTATCTGGTTTAGATTAGTTGTCTCTATGGTAAAATGCATTTATTAAGCTTTTCACACGAAAATATCAACTTTAATGAACAACGAAAAAAAAAAAAAAAAAAAAGTGACATACCTTTACAGAATAGCGTCCCTATTGAACATGAAAATTCCTATTGACTTGGTAATCATTGCATTGCAAAGTACACTAAATAAGCGTTTTTTTTATATATAATATCATTAGATTCAGAGAAAAATAACAGAGATAACGAACTTTGGCAAGGTGCCAAATACAAAACGCCGTAGCTCCGCCATTTTTTTATGAATCTTCGGTACTTCCAACTCACGTAATTTTATGCGATCCAAATGCAGTTTGTTGCTTTCACTAGAGCCTCGGCGTCCCATAGCCATGTAAGAGGCCGATTTTTGAATTTTTGCCTTAATCATAAAATAATAATATTTTAATGCTGAAAAAAGAATTCAAAAATAGTTCTCTATGTCAAGCTGTCCCCCGCCAAAAAAAAAGGAAATTCAAAATTCGGCCTTTTACATGGCTATAGGCTAGAGTTGATCTAACACTAGTATTTTTGGGGGAATATTCTGTAAAGAGCTCTGATAGTTGGGATGTACCGAAGACATACCAAAAAAAAACGATTTTTTTCGACTTTTTGGGGGGTGCCCCCCTCCCAATGGGGGAGCAAAATTAAAATTTATATATATAACGGAGTGCAATTCTTTACTCTATAGCATGCAAAAAGAATCAATCAGTTATCTCTAACCGATATTTTTTTATGATGTATAGAGTAGGGAAAGGTGGCCATTTTCCGGGACGGTCCCCTTAAGCTCAAATCTTAATCCAGCACATCTGCAAAACTAGCAAGTGTATCGTGCCAATCATGTCTTCTTATGTTTTTTAACATTGTCATCAACTCCATAGAAAACATGGATTCTAGTTGCCACTAACTTTGATTCTTACCAATAAAACAAGTTCTGGTATTTTAATGTCAGAAATGTGTGTGAAAATTTGTCTGTATATATACTAATAAATTGTGGGATATTCAAACTGCAGATGTAACTCAACAATGAAAAGAAAATCCCACAGAAAACTCCATAGCTTACAGATGCAGAAAAGGCAATATTATTTCCAGATTGGGATCATATTCCCATCACGTGCAATATAGTAATGTAATGAGAAAAAAAAAAAAAAAAAAAAAAAAACTTTTAATGACAAACTTCCTGGTTCTTTATACTACTGGGACTGCAAAACTGAGTGGAAATTTTATCACAATTCTCGCTTGCAATATCCTGTTAAAGCTACAAGCCTCACAATCACACATGAGAAAGAGATCTCACAGGAAACTCAAATATGAATTGATATTATGCACATTTTTGTCACTTATATTTAAATTGCCTATAAAATTCAAAGGCTGTTTGAAGCCATTTATATATTTTATTTGTATTGACACATTTAATATTTTCATGATATGATACTACTCTCTGTGTGTGTGTGTGTGTGTGTGTGTGTGTGTGTGTGTGTGTGTTGTGTGTGTGTGTGTGTGTGTGTGTGTTGTGTGTGTGTGTGTGTGTGTGTGTGTGTGTGTGTGTGTGTGTGTGTGTGTGTGTGCGTGTGTGTGTGTGTGTGTGGTGTGTGTGTGTGTGTGTGTGTGTGTGTGTGTGTGTGTGTGTGTGTGTGTGTGTGTGTTGTGTGTGTGTGTTTGTTTTTTTTTTTTTTTTTTTTTTTTTTTTTTTTTACTGTAGCAAATGTCTCATTATCAACATTACTGTGCAATATGAAAATTCCAGTGGTTACTGCCAAATATTATTACACAAATACCAGCTCTTTTATGTAAAACAGCAAATTTACTGATAATCACACTGACTTTTGCATCATCAGTGCAAATATTGTAGATTTGGAGTAAACTTTTAACACAGTATTAGCTTCAGTAATGTGTACAAAAGACACCTACATTCATATACAGATCAGAAAATATAAGTATACATAAAAACTACTAGTGAAGGTAGGAGTAGCTATGCAGTGGTGTTTAATTCCTTATAACAGTTTATATCATAATGAACATATCTTTTGCAGATTGAAGACAAGTCTGGTGGCACTGCTGTCCCCAAAAAGGAGAAAGCAACAACGCCTCCCGAATCCACCTTCAAGAAGCTTGCACCTTCAAAGAACAGATATACACTTCTAGACAAGGATGAGCTGTAGGTGAAGATCTCGGAGCCACCTATGACTGGGATGGGAAGGGGGCCGGATGGGTAATGAGTAAATTCAACATTAATGAGCTCATAGTGTCAAAAATAAATTCATAGAAGAAGCATTATATGGGTTATATGACTATATTATTGCATTATTGGATTATTCTAGACAATCAAAATTTGGATTGGGATTTTCAGCTCAAGAAACTTGTATTATTGAAAATTATGTTAGTTGCCATTTTATTTTTATAGAACTATCTTAAAAGGTTATATCTTATTAAATAAGCAATGGTGATCTTTATACAAGATATTATGATACAGTGTGACCTGTAATGAATGTTATTTTCCAATAATCTGCAATGCAGTCAGAAGTATTGAAAAAAGTATTTTATAATTATTAATGAAAGTTAAATATTTAGTAGTTCAGTGACCTTGATTGTTTTCAGTCCCTAAAGGATGTGGTATTTGATTTTTATTTCTGTAACTTTTGTTAAAAATCTGATGTTATTTGAGGAATTTGTAGATATAAATGTTATGAGTAATATGTTAAAGCCAGATTTATTTTTCTTCTATCATTGGTGTGCTTTTGAGAATTATGCATGATTTTGGTGTGTGAGGAATGTGTATGTGTATATGATGTGATTAATTAATTTCACAATGCTAGAGTGAAAGGTTTTCTTTTAAGTAGAACTTGGGTATTAACAGTAAAATATGAGAGATTTCAACTGCAGTCATCGATTGGAGTGTTTGGAAAATAGCAGCATTTATTTGTACTAAATACTGCAATATATCAAGTCAGTTATTATAAAAAGGAAATTAAAAACTTGGTTTTGTATGACATAAGTTGTTTTCTTGTTTTCAGGATGTATTTATATTGTAATGTTAGGCCTGATATGGCAGTTCTTGCCATGATTTTCTGAAAGATCATCCTATAGTTGCAGAGAAATTACTATTTTATAGTATGCACACTTTATTGGAATACATTGTGCAGTTTTTGTCTCCATGATTTTGGAAGGATATGTCAGTATGTAAACTTTAAACTCCATAAGTTTAGAGATCAATAAATGTCATATTAATAAGACATCACATAGCTATAGGGCCACTCAAATTGCTGAAAAATTGCTAGTTTTCATATTTTCTGCAGTTTCATAACTTAACAGAATGATCAAGTGGAAGCCAATTTTTTTATATATATATATAACAGCAGAGTTTAAAGTACTTTTGCATCTTGAAAGTTTGTTGAAGAGCTAACTAGTCTATTCTCTGGCTCAGAAGACCAATGAAATATCAGCAGAAGTACAGAAGAATAAGTGACTAATCTGTGTCCTACTTCCTTATTTAATTCTGAGTGATAGAAGTGTCTAAATTGTGTAGTAATATATTGTCAAAATTAATAACAGTGTCTTGAAATGATTGACGATAAACTGACTTTTCAACAGCTCTACAAAAAAGGAATGGTTTCTAATGATTGGCACCAAAGTCAAATATTACGTGTTTTGAGTGGCAAATTACCAGAATAAGATGTGTTGCTTTTTCATAGGTACTTAATTCTTGATATGGATAAGCATTACCACATGCCAATTACTTGAAGATCTAAACAAGTAATGCATAGGGATATGTTTTTTAAATGATCATAAGAATTACACTAGAAGAGAGAAAAATTTGTCTTTGGTGTTGTGTAGCAAGAGCCTCTTTGTTCCAGCCAGAGGATGCTTTAATAAAGTTATCTACAAGGTATAAATATTTTTCCAAACAATGTTTTTTCGAGTGAAAGAATCATTTTTGATGTGCTTTTCCATTTACCCATATTGTGTATGTGTCAAAGTATCATCTGTGTGCTGCACTGTGTACAAAACCATTCCATGGCTCATGATCTTCAGAGCTGTAAGTTTGTGTGTTCATCTTGGATAATTAAAATTTGATAAGGAGATGTAAATCAACCTCCCATTCAGAATGTCCTTTGTTTCATTTTCTCAGTACTCAACAGATAAGAGTATGATGCATCCTCACACATCATGAAGCAAATTAAATTTTTAGGATATCTATAGCATTTAGCTTTCTCCATTATCAATACATGCTGTTTAGAGGGATCTTGGAAGCTGGGGCTTTTGAAAACATTTCATCAATTCCCCCACTCTATGCATAGGCTAGTATGGGTATATACTTTTAGTTAGTCAAGACTAATGCTTTAAATACTCCAAAGAAGTCTTTTTCATTCAAAATCAATATGTGATGTCAAAATGCCAGAGTAATAACCATGAAACTAAATAAGACCCAAGATGATGCAAAACAATTAGGTCCCTACAAGTTGGGCCCAAAAATGTGACTAAACCTATAAATGATGTCTCAATGTCCTGTGGAAGGACAAAATACAGAAAATGTCTCAATTTAGAAATGGATAAGTTGGTTTACTATGAACAATACATTCAGTAAACGTTACTGCAGGAAGTGAGAACAGTCTCAGGGAGCAATGGGCGCAATAGTCTCTATTTCATTAACTAGTCCTTACCCCTCATGGGGACCCAAAGGGGTGAACCATTTCTCTTCATCACAAACTTCTCAGCTTACCATGGCCAGTAATGATTTATATCTTTGTTAGAGGCATTGAGAATTGCCTCTTTATCAACATGCTTCAATCCCTTGCCCGTTGTTGTCTGGAGGGGGGGGGGGGGCTGAGGAGACGGGGACTGCGGCCCAATGTAGGGTATCACTCGTAGCTTGGCCCTCAACCCCCAGCTCAACTTTGCATGGTCTTTTCTCTACCTCCCCCCCCAATTCCTTGCCCGTTGTTGTCGCAGGGATCTCCCCTGCCTAGGGCCTCAGCCCTCGACTCAACTAATTTTGCATGGTCTTTATCCCCTCTAGCTTTTGTTTCCATCCCTTCTCCATCCCCTTCTACTATCTCCTTCCTAAGGTGTGAGAGCCGTGCTGAGAGGATGAAAGGCTGACCTTGTGCCAGTCCTGAACAGCCTGCAGGAACTATGGGCAAGGTACTCCCGACTAATCTTGCCCTTACCTTTCACTAGCGATGGAGGTGGACCAGTTGATGCCTTTTATATAATCCAGGTTCCCCATGACCAGTAATGAAAATGTAATCCCTTTATTAGAGGCAATGAGGCTAGCCCCTTTATCAAATAGCCCCAACCAGGCTCTCCATTACCCACCCAAGCAGAGAATCAATCTCCAGAAGGCATTCCTACCCACCCAACTTCCTCAAATTCATCAACTCTACCCCCTCAACTTTCATCAAGCAACCAATCCTCCCTTATTACTACCTTGCTGCCTTATTCTCCATCATTCCGTAATACTCCCTCTTCAACACGTCCCCGACCATCCACCACCAATGGGACCAATTTTTCGTGATCCCTTCTACAGCTCCTTACTCAGGCAACACTCTTCTCTTTCAACAATGCCTCCAAAAACAAGTAGGTAGAGTCCCTTTCTATACCAGACGCGATCGCTCCCGTCTTGTAACAGTCAGATCAGAAACTGAATCTATAGCACTATCAAATTTAACTGATCATTCTGGCAACCCCATTCCTGCAGAACCTCATCCAACCCTTAATACCTGTACCGGAACTGTCTCTCTCTCCCCAGCAAACTGCCCAGTCGATACCAAAGATTGGTCAGACTGTGGAGAAGACTTATTAGGATGCCTCAAAGACCAAAATGTGAAATCAGTACATTGCTACACCATTCCTCCTAAAGGTCAACGAAAGAATCCGACCAACATTGCCAAAATTACCTTCCGTACATATGACCTTCCCTTACGTATCTACATCGGTGGACAATCCCTCCCTGTTTGACCATACCAACCCCCTCCCCGTCAATGTCAAAACTGTTGGCGCTTTGGACATCCTGCCAAACATTGCCGTTCCACAGACCGATGCCCCATATGTGCCCAACCTGGTCATAATCAATGAAACTGCTCAGCACAAACACGAACATGTGTTAACTGCGGCGGCCCCCATAATGTATTTTATAGAGGCTGTCCCACTTGCAAGTTTGAATCTGAGGTAGCAACTCTCAAATACAAAAATGGTCTCACTTTACGTGAAGCCAGACAGGAAGCATGTCAACAAGGTTTCTCTCATACTCCATACTCTAGTAACATCGTTCGCTCAGCCCCTCCTCCACCCCAAGGTCCCCATTTCCACTTCTACATTCTACCTCCCTCAGACCAATTCCTTTGCTACTCTAAACCCAGACACCCCAATCTCAACAGCCCCAACAACACCCCCTCTCCCTCCCTGCACTACCCGCAGTAGACAGACTAAACGTTCTAACCCTTCTTCCCCTACAGCACAATCACCACCTACCTTTACCTTTATTCCTGAGACACCAGTCTCCTCTTCCCCCCCTCATAAGAAAACCTTTATCCCACAAAACTCTCCAACCAATTCCACTGCAGAAACAATTACCTTCTCACAAAACTCTCCAACCAATTCCACTGCAGAAACAATGGATGACATCCAAAGTTATATGCTTGAGACACAAGATCCCATAACTCATGCTCCTTCCACACTTGAAGTGGTTGCCGATATTCATACCCCTCCTACTAATATTCCCCCTACACCCCTTCCTCCTACTCCCTCTCAACACAACCTAACCCCTCAATCCCGTCCACACTGATATCCATCCTCCAATACCCATCCTCCTGATATCCATCCCCTCGTACACCCCTTCCTCCTACTCCCTCTCAACACAACCTAACCCCCTCAATCCGTCCACCACGATATCCATCCTCCCAATACCCATCCTCCTGATATGCATCCCCCTCTTACTCAAGCACCCCTACACCCTTTCCTCCTAATCCCTCCCAAGACAACACATCCCCTTCAACTCCAACTATCCATCCTTCGATATTCATCCTCCTAACACTAATACTCCCCCACATCTACTCCCTCCCAACACAACCCACCCCCTTCAACCCCAACTATAGGCACATTCTCCCTCCCTCCATCCCCTCTATCCTTTGCACTCCCTCCCGGATACACACGAGAATCACATCATGGCACAACAATGCCCTTCTCCAGATTCCCTACCTCCTAATATCCCTCCTTTACACCCCCTAGCTCCTTCCCCTTCAAATTCCCCAACACGTATGCGTTATCATTCTAAATCAACTAGGATATAGCTCTCCTACATTGGAATATTCGCGGTTTCCGCTCTCATAGATCAGACCTACGTCATATCCTTGCTTCTTATAATCCATCTATTATCTGCCTCCAAGAGACTTTCCTCACACACCCTCCTATTCCAATTCCCAATTACCATTTTATCTCTTCCCCACACTCCCTTTATGTCTCGTCTATACTTATCCATCATAAAACACCTTATGTCATACCTCCCATACAAACTTCTGTCCCGTGCACAGCTATTCGCATCTTTCTTCGCCGCTGGATCACAGTGATTTCAGTCTACTTCTCCCCATCCCATCCCATTGACTTTACTGCCTTTGAACTCTAATTTCCCAACTCCAACCACCTTTCCTCATAGTTGGTGATTTCAACTGCCGCCACACTCTGTGGGGTGACTCTACCACCAACTCCCGAGGCCGATCTCTAGAACGCTTCCTCTTCACAAATAACCTAATTATTCTTAATTCAGATCGCCCCACACACTTTGACATGCGCACACAATCCTTTTCATGCCTTGACCTCTCTCTATGCTCTCCTACTTTACATCTAGATTTCCATTGGTCAGTTCTAGACCACTTCCCCTATAGTGACCACTTCCCAATACTCCTTTCTCCTACTTCATATGTACCACTTCCTAATCCTCCACGCTGGTGCTTTGATAGAGCTGACTGGCATACTTTCACTTCACTCTCTACTATACCTATCCCTCCACCCCCTTACCGTCCATTTCAGATATGCTACATTGTTTTACAACCACGATCCTAAGAGCTGCCTATACAGCCATTCCTCGAACTTCAAGACTATACTCTAAATGTGTTCCATGGTGGAATTCTGATTGCACCAAAGCGCTCCGCTTAAAACGAGCAGCCTGGAACAGCTATCGCTACAAACGAGGCACCCCTCACCAGCTATCAGCCCTTATTTCCTTTAAAAGAGCATCTGCCCATCTTCGCCGTACAATTAAAAACAGCAAAACAAATAGCTGGCAAAATTATGTTTCCTCAATTACATCTTCTACATCTATTTCAGCTGTTTGGCGACGGATCCATAAACTATCAGGCAAACATCCCCCCCATCCTGCACCCGTCCTCCATATTCGAGATATTCTCATCTCTGAGCCTGTCGAAGTAGCTAATGAACTGGGCAACTATTTCAGCCAGGTCAGTAGTGGCTCTCACCTTTCCCCACACTTTTCTTCCATTAAACCATCAAGGAACGCACCCCTATTACCTTCACCCTATCCTCTGATGAGTCCTATAATGCTCCTTTTTCTTCTTCTGAACTCAACGCTGCATTACAGTCGTGCCGCAACACTCATGAAGGCCCTGATGGTATTCACTATCGTATGCTCCGACACCTCCCATCTTCCTCTCTATCCTTCCTTTTAACTATTTTCAACCACATATGGACGTCAGGAAATTTTCCTTCTCATTGGCGAGATGCTCTATCCTACCTTTCTTAAAACCCAATAAATCAGGTACCCTACCCCAAGATTACCGCCCCATAGCTCTAACTAGCTGCTTGTGCAAACTACTAGAACGAATGGTTAACTTCCGTTTAATGTGGTACCTGAATCTCATAATCTCCTTTCCCCTTCCCAGTTTGGTTTCCGACGTGCCCGAAGTACAGCAGACCCACTTGCCCATTTCGAGACATACATTACATCGGCATTTGCACGCCATGAATCCGTATTAGCCATTTCTTTGATCTAGAAAAAGCATGATGACACACATGGCGATACCATATCCTCCAACAATTGTCCTCCCTAGGTTTACGTGGAAACATGGGTGTTTTCATTAAATCCTTCCTTTCTAAACGTACTTTCCAGGTCAAGATTGCCTCTTCCACTTCATCATCCTTTCCTCAATTCGAAGGCGTCCCACAAGGAAGTGTGCTTAGTACCACTTTATTCCTTCTTGCTGTAAATGACATAGTCTCAGTCCTACCACCAGGA
>NW_020868581.1:876744-884244 GCF_003789085.1 Penaeus vannamei
GCCTTTGCCTTACGCCTCACGCCTTACGCCTCACGCCTCACGCCTTACTCCTCACGCCTTATGCCTCTCGCCTTACGCCTCACGCCTCACGCCTCACGCCTTACGCCTCACGCCTTACACCTCACGCCTCACGCCTCACGCCGTACGCTTCACGCCTCACGCCTTACGCCTCACGCCTTACGCCTCACGCCTTACGCCTTACGCCTCACGCCTTACGCCTCACGCCTCACGCCTTACGCCTCACGCCTTACGCCTTACTCCTCACGCCTTATGCCTCTCGCCTTACGCCTCACGCCTTCGCCTCACGCCTTACTCCTCACGCCTTACGCCTCACGCCTCACGCCTCACGCCTTACGCCTCATGCCTTACGCCTCACGCCTTACGCCTTACGCCTCACGCCTTATGCCTCACGCCTTACGCCTCACGCCTTACTCCTCACGCCTTACGCCTCACGCCTTATGCCTCACGCCTTACTCCTCACGCCTTACGCCTTACGCCTCACGCCTCATGCCTCACGCCTTACGCCTCACGCCTTACGCCTCACGCCTTACGCCTCACGCCTTACGCCTTACGCCTCACGTTACGCCTCACGCCTTACGCCTTACGCCTTACGCCTTACGCCTTACGCCTCACGCCTTACGCCTCACGCCTCACGCCTTACGCCTTACGCCTTACGCCTCACGCCTTACGCCTTACTCCTCACGCCTCACGCCTCATGCCTTACGTCTCACGCTTACGCCTCCACGCTTAACGCCTCACGCCTTACGCCTCACGCCTTACACCTTACGCCTTACGCCTTACCCTACGCCTCACGCCTTACGCCCACGCCTTACGCCTTACTCCTCACGCCTCATGCCTTACGCCTTACTCCTCACGCCTTATGCCTCTCGCCTTACGCCTCACGCCTCACGCCTTATTGCTCATTCCTTACGCCTCATGCCTCACGCCTCACGCCTTTCGCCTTATGCCTCACGCCTTACGCCTCACGCCTTACGCCTCACGCCTCACGCCTTACTCCTCACGCCTTACGCCTTACGCCTTACGCCTCACGCCTTACGCCTCACGCCTCACGCCTCACGCCTTTACGCCACGCCTTACGCCTCACGCCTCACGCCTTACGCCTCACGCCTTACGGCCTTACTTCCTCACGCCTTACTCTCACCGCCTTGTGCCTCTCGCCTTACGCCTCACGCCTCACGCCTTACGCCTCACGCCTTACGCCTCACGCCTTACGCCTCACGCCTTACGCCTCATGCCTTACTCCTCACGCCTTACGCCTCACGCCTCACGCCTTACGCCTCATGCCTTACGCCTTATGCCTCACGCCTCACGCCTTACGCCTCACGCCTTACTCCTCACGCCTTACGCCTCACGCCTTACTCCTCGCACCTTACCCTTATGCTCTCGCCTTACGCCTCACGCCTCACGCCTTACTCCTCACGCCTTACGCCTCACGCTTCACGCCTTACGCTCACGCCTCATGCCTATGCCTCTCGCCTTACGCCCTCATACCTTACGCCTCACACCTTACTCCTCACGCCTTACGCCTCACGCCTCACGCCTTACGCCTTACTCCTCACGCCTTACGCCTCACGCCTTATGCTTCATGCCTTACGCCTTACGCCTCACGCCTTACGCCTCACGCCTTACGCCTCACGCCTCACGCCTCACGCCTTACGCCTCATGCCTCACGCCTTACGCCTCACGCCTTACGCCTCACGCTTCACGCCTTACGCCTCACGCCTCATGCCTTATGCCTCTCGCCTTACGCCTCATACCTTACGCCTCACACCTTACTCCTCACGCCTTACGCCTCACGCCTCACGCCTTACGCCTTACGCCTCACGCCTTACGCCTCACGCCTTACGCCTCACGCCTTACGCCTCACGCCTTATGCCTCACGCCTTACGCCTTACGCCTTACGCCTTACGCCTCACGCCTTACGCCTCACGCCTCACGCCTTACGCCTCATGCCTCACGCCTTACGCCTCACGCCTCACGCCTCACGCCTTACGCCTCACGCCTTACGCCTTACGCCTCACGCCTTATGCCTCACGCCTTACGCCTTCCTCCTCACGCCTTACGCCTCCCGCCTCACGCCTCACACATTATGCCTCACGCCTCACGCCTCACGCCTTACGCCTTACTCCTCACGCCTTATGCCTTACGCCTCACGCCTTACGTCTTACGCCTCATGCCTTACGCCTTACGCCTCACGCCTTACGCCTCACGCCTTACGCCTCACGCCTTACGCCTCACGCCTCACGCCTTACGCCCTGCATCACGCCTTACGCCTCACGCCTCACGCCTTACGCCTCACACCTTACGCCTCACGCCTTACGCCTTACTCCTCACGCCTTACGCCTCACGCCTTACGCCTCACGCCTTACGCCTTACTCCTCACGCCTTACGCCTCCCGCCTCACGCCTCACACATTATGCCTCACGCCTCACGCCTCACGCCTTACGCCTTACTCCTCACGCCTTATGCCTTACGCCTCACGCCTTACGTCTTACGCCTCATGCCTTACGCCTTACGCCTCACGCCTTACGCCTCACGCCTTACGCCTCACGCCTTACGCCTCACGCCTTACGCCTCACGCCTTATGCCTTACTCCTCACGCCTTACGCCTCACGCCTTACTCCTCACGCCTTTACACCTCACGCCTTACGCCTCACGCCTTACTCCTCACGCCTTACGCCTCACGCCTACGCCTCACGCCTTACGCCTCACGCTTACGCCTCGCCTTATGCCTCACGCCTCACGCCTTACGCCTCACGCCTTATGCCTCACGCCTTACGCCTCACGCCTTACTCCTCACGCCTTACGCCTTACGCCTCATGCCTTACGCCTCACGCCTTACGCCTTACGCCTCACGCCTTATGCCTCACGCCTCACGCCTTACGCCTCACGCCTTACTCCTCACGCCTTACGCCTCACGCCTTCACGCCTCATCGCCTTATGCCCTCTCGCCTTACGCCTCATACCTTACGCCTCACACCTTACTCCTCACGCCTTACGCCTCACGCCTCACGCCTTACGCCTTCCTCTCACGCCTTACGCCTCCGCCTCACGCCTTACGCCTTACGCCTCACGCCTCACACCTCACGCCTCACGCCTCACGCCTTACGCCTCCCGCCTCACGCCTCACACCTTATGCCTCACGCCTCACGCCTCACGCCTTACGCCTTACACCTCACGCCTCACACCTCACGCCTCACGCCTCACGCCTTCCTCCTCACGCCTTACGCCTCCGCCTCACGCCTCACACCTTATGCCTCACGCCTTACGCCTCATGCCTCACGCCTTACGCCTCACGCCTCACGCCTTACGCCTTCCTCCTCACGCCTTACGCCTCCCGCCTCACGCCTCACACCTTATGCCTCACGCCTCACGCCTTACGCCTTACACCTCACGCCTCACGCCTCACGCCTTACACCTCACGCCTTACGCGTTACTCCTCACGTCTTACGCCTCACGCCTCATGCCTTACGCCTTACACCTCACGCCTTACGCCTCATGCCTTACGCCTCACGCCTTACGCCTTACGCCTCATGCCTTACGCCTCACGATTTACACCTCACGCTTTACGCCTCACGCCTTATGCCTCACGCCTTATGCCTCTCGCCTCACGCCTCACGCCTTACGCCTCACGATTTACACCTCACGCTTTACGCCTCACGCCTTACGCCTCACGCCTTACGCCTTACCCTCACACCTTACGCCTTATGCCTCACGCCTTGTGCCTTACGCTTCATGCTGTCTTATTGACGTGGCACAGCACTTTCCACTATGCACCAGAAACCTTGTTTATTGATAAATATGCCTATCTTTATTCATGGCTTTACTTTCTTTTTTTCACCTTAGTCACTTTCTCACATTTTATAATAAGTGAAACATGTTTGTTTTTCCTTACTGAGGATTTGTAAAAGTTGTGTTTGAATGCCCCCTCGGGTGGGTTTGTCTCGTCTGGGCAGCTGTGTGAATGAGACTTCACACTAGGGATTCCCCTGAACATTCATTAATTGCTTTATTTTCTTTTGTGGTTTCATCTCATTTTCTTTTATTTTTATCTTTTTGTTTGTACATCCCAATAGGTCTGTTTATTTACTTGATTTTCTATTTGTAGTTTTTTCCATTTTCTTTGGTCACGTACTAATGTTGGTCTCTTTATTAGGTAATTTATTTAATCATAAGGTGTAGATAGAAAAAATATATAATTCAATAAACAAGAAATAAGCACACTGACGCACACTCATTCACTCCTAGCAGTCGCTACGCTCACATAAGCTTACTGCCTTAACTGTTCTTAACTGCCATTTGACCTTGTTTCTTACATAAGGGCATACCTTGACTTCTAGGTCTAAGGTTTTTGCGTTCAAGTTATCTTCGTGGGTTGAGATTGATAGATTGTTGACACCACTCCCCACGACGGACCAGACACGTGGCCCTTGGTGCACTAGCTTGGGGTGTAGCGCACAATACCTGCTTTAAGCTACTGATTTCGATTACAGGCCAGTGTTTGCAATCAAAATCACGACGCACTTGTTACCTGGTGGATTCACTGCGAGGTGTTCGGCCGGACACATAAGGGCTCTGGCCCGTCCGGCAGGGTTTAAGCCCCGACCGGCCCTAACACATCGAGACTGCTAGGTACCTTGTGTGCTTTCTTTTTTGAACCATCTTCATCCTTTTCACCATCCACTCATTAATTAGCTCTGCTAGCTTCCTACCCATATTCCTCTCAACATTCACCCTCACTATGACTTGAATCATGGGTCATCAGGTCAAATTATCATATTCTGGAGAGCCCATCTCTTATGAGGTGGCTCTCCAGAAGATTTTCACCCTCACCGAGGGGCCAGTCACCCACGTCTTTAAGCTTCACTCTGGCTTCAAAGCGACAGTTGCCAAACCCGAACAACTGACCCCTTCCTTTCGGCCGAATGCCAACGAAAACTCGCGATCACGGCTTTTTCACCAGTTCCCTCCCCCGAGACGAAAGCAAGATGCACGGTCGTGGCCAAGAAGATCGATAGGACGATCCTCCCACGATCGTGTGAGTCTATCTCCAGGAGGTTGCCGCCAAGAACGGTGTCACTGTTCTTGATGTTTACAAGCCACCCGAGTCACGGATCGTTAACATCCGTTTCTTCGCGCCGGAGGAAGCACAGAAGGTTCTCTCCAGGGGGCTCATGATGTTTAACACATCGGTCCCCACTTATAACCTAGAACCAGAGTGCTTCACTCACTTGGAACAATGCTTAAACTGCTACCGCTTCGGACACAATAAACACACATGTCACACACACAACGATGCTCCCGTTGCGCTGGCGAAGGCCATTTCTTCGTCAAGTACAAAGAGAGCATCAAATGCTGTAACTGCGAGGGATCGCACGTAGCAGTTAGCTGATCCTGCCCAACACGAAAGGAGCTACTAAAATAAAACGAACTCAGCTTCGTGAAAACAAAACACTGCTCCGACATACGCCACAACAGCTGCCACAGCCTATTCAGAACAGCACACACCAGACGACCCACGACTTCCTCAGACAACACACTCCCCCAAACCCACGCATTCACACCAACACAACCCAAAAATCCAAGTCATTTTACACGTGTTTAATCGCTGCAAAGTACAACGCCAAGAAATTCGCAACATTGTCCCCATCATGTTACAAAAAAACGGATTCCCTAGCATTGTCGTCCGAGGAATCTTCGAAACGACAACCTATATTCCCGAATACGCCACAAACACAGAAACTACGGATAATGAGGTGACAAACACTCACCCGAGCCTCATTCTTCCTCACAACACCGACACTCGTTTTGCAACCACAACGCAAACCCGAGAAACCGCACAAGCATGTGACTCTACAAGAACACCGAACAGAAACGCAACAAATCTCGCCACTAACCACGCACAACAAGAAAGACAAGAAGGATCTCCCGATCCCTCACCCTCGTCGGATGGATGACACCATCCTCGACGACGACAGTAGCGGCTCCGAGATCGACGTCGAAGTCGTTCCCGAAGCCGAGGACGAGCTCCATGCCCCTTGGGGGAGCCGCCATGCTCCCCTGAGGGCCTTTGGGGCAGCGCGGAAGTGTCGGGAATTGGTCCGCCGATTCCCAGGAATTCCGCCTGCGTCCTGCTCGCAGGACTCTCTTCCTGACCTCGAGGAACCGACGGTCGATGCTCGACCACGGAACCGCTATAGGGATCAGGTTACGCCACGCAAGGTAAACCCAGGTCGAATGGGTCTACCCTGAGTGACATGCTAACGATCGTACAAGCAAATGTAAGGTCTTTTTTCTCTCTATTCGTAATCTCTTTTACGACTTTCTAGATCAAGAACGCCCAGATGTTGTCCTACTGAATTCTACAGCCATCACGAATGGCTATAGAATTCGGCACTACGGTTACACATCCAGGCAAACAGGAGACGGTTTGCACATGGGGTCCTGTATTCTCAAAAATCCACCATCACTTCGAATTTATCACCCTTCCATTCACTCACCCTGACCATGGCAGTCAGGATATTCACCCCACAGGGCCCCATTATCCTTTCCACTGCCTATATCAGACCCGAACTAACTTGCCTCTTGCTGATTTCAACCGTTGTTTAATTATACGAACCTCCCAGTCTTCTTTGCCGGAGACATCAACGCCACCCACACGCATACACCACAGATCTACCAACGCATGGTAGGCAAACTCCTTTCTCTTTGATACAAAAAGACTCACTACATCGGACCCGACTTCTTCACCTCATATACGAACATGGAAAGGCCGCCCTGATCTCGTCTTCGGGAACAGAGCGGCACTCGCCTACCACACACACCTACAACCCGGTCCGAACGTCGGTTCGGACCACATACCCGTCATCATTAAAATTAAGTCGTCAACTTTCAGTTTAATCTTGATGGGCTCGATTCCCAAACAATAGATGGGCATTGGAACTTCATCTTCGCTCACATCGCCTCCACCATGCTGAGTACCATCCCCCGGTCTCAGTACAAGACACGCATCTCATTTCAGCCATCTGAAAGGACAAAACGTCTCCTCACTTGTTTTCGATATCGTTTCACGCAAAATTTACAGTTTTAAATCATGTTCAATGGGACTTGTCTATCCTCAGAAGACACGTCATCGATAGTCTTGATAACGGCCGACAAAATCATTGGGCTAATTTGGTTAAGAAAGTAGAATTTAACAGAGTTCGCAATCCACGGAATTTTGGCAAAAGATTCGTCAACTTAAAGGTAGCAACTTCCCCCTTCTCCCACCTCACTCATAATGTAAATGTTTCCAATCCCGTGGATGTAATTAAAGTTTTTGAAGAACACTGTTCACTCAACGAATTCAGGATATAGACACCTGGAGTCATGAGAACAGGGTAGAGACTAACCCAGAGCCAATTATCCTTATGGATAGGCTAGACGACACCTAACTCACAGCTCCCATTTCGTGAGGAAGTAAAACAAATAATGAGGTCT
>NW_020868581.1:889244-896744 GCF_003789085.1 Penaeus vannamei
TGAGGGGTGCCTCGTTTGTAGCAATAGCTGTTCCAGGCTGCTCGTTTTAAGCGAACCGCTTTGGTGCAATCAGAATTCCACCATGGAACACATTTAGAGGTATAAGGTCTTGAAGTTCGAGGAATGGCTGTATAGGCAGCTCTTAGGATCTTGGTTGTAAAACATTGTAGCATATCTGAAATGGCGGAAGGGGGGTGGAGGATAGGTATAGTAGAGAGTGAAGTGAAAGTATGCCAGTCAGCTCTATCAGAGCACCAGCGTGGGGATTAGGAAGTGGTACATATGAAGTAGGAGAAAGGAGAACAGGGAAGTGGTCACTATAGGGGAAGTGGTCTAGAACTGACCAATGGAAATCTAATGAAGAGTAGGGAGCATAGAGAGAGGTCAAGGCATGAAAAGGTTGTGTGCGCATGTCAAAGTGTGTGGGGCGATCTGAATTAAGAATAATTGGTTATTTGTGAGAGGAAGCGTTCTAGAGATCGGCCTCGGGAGTGGTGATAGAGTCACAGAGTGTGGCGGCAGTTGAATCACCAACTACGAGGAAAGGTGGTTGGAGTTGGGAAATTAGAGTTTCAAAGGCAGCAAAGTCAATGGGATGGGATGGGGAGAAGTAGACTGAAATTACTGTGATCCAACGGCGAAGAAAGATGCGAATAACTGTGCACGGGACAGTGGTTTGTATGGGAGGTATGACATAAGGTGTTTTATGATGGATAAGTATAGACGAGACATAAAGGGAGTGTGAGGAAGAGATGAAATGGTAATTGGGAATTGGAACAGGAGGATGTGTAAGGAAAGTCTCTTGGAGGCAAATAATGGATGGATTATAAGAAGCAAGGGTATGACGAAGGTCTGGTCTGTGAGAACGGAAACCGGGAATATTCCACTGTAGGAGAGCTATAGCTTATGAGTGATATCGCATATGGTACGTGTTGGGGAATCTGGGGGGGGGAGGAGGAGCTAGGGGGTGTTGTGACATGAGTGATTCACGTGTGTTTCCAGAAGGGAGTGGAAATGATAGAGGGGATGGAGGGAGGGAGAATGTGCGTGTAGTTGGAGTTGAAGGGGGTGGGTTGTGTTGGGAGGGAGTAGGAGGAAGTGATGTGGGTGGAATATTAGTGGTAGGAGGATGGATATCATAAGGATGGATATTTGGAGTTGAAGGGGATGTGTTGTCTTGGGAGGGCTTAGGAGGAAGGGGTGTAGGGGGCTTATGAATAAGAGGGGGATGGATATCAGGAGGGTGGGTATCGGGAGGATTGATATCGGTGGTGGACGGATTTGAGGGAGTTAGGTTGTGTTGAGAGAGAGTAGGAGGAAAAGGTGTAGGGGGAATATGAGCAGGGGGGGGTATGGATCGGCAATCACTTCAAGTGTGGAGGGAGCATGAGTTATGGAATTTTGTCTCAAGCATATAGCTTTGAATATCTTCCATAGCTTCTGCAGTAAGAGTTGGTTGGAGAGTTTTGTGGGGCAAAGGTTTTCTTATGGGTGAAGAGGAGACTGGTTTCTGAGGAATAAAGGTAAAGGTAGGCGGAGGTGAGTGTGCAGTAGGGGAAGAAGGGGTAGAACGTTTAGTCTGTCTACTGCGGGTAGTGCGGGGAGGGAGAGGGGATGGTGTTGGAGCTGTAGTTGAGATTAGGGTGTCTGGATTTAGAGTGGCAAAAGAATTGGTCTGAGGGAGGCAGAATGTAGAAGTGGAAATGGGGACATCTTGAGGTGGAGGGTGAAGGGCAAAGCGAGCGATGTTACTAGAGTGCTTCCTGTCTGGCTTCACGTGAGACCATTTTTGTATCCGAGAGTTGCTACCTCAGATTTAAACTTGCAAGTGGGACAGCCTCTATAAATACATTATGGGGGCCGCCACAGTTAGCACATGTACGTGTTTATGCAGAGCAGTTTGAACGGTTAGGCCAGGTTGGGCACATGTGAGGCATCGGTCTGTGGAAGGCAGTGTTTGGCAAGATGTCTAAATCGCCATTTGTTTTGATATTGACGGGGAAGGTGTTGGTATGGTCGATCAGGGAGAGATTGTCCACCAATGTAGATACGAATGGGAATTTGCTAGGGAGTGAGAGGCAGTTCTGGTACAAGAATTAAAAGTTGGATGAGGTTCTGCAGGAATGGGGTTGCCAGAATGGTTAATGGTTAATGGTTAAAAGCGAAATAAATGTGCTAGACATCTAAGGTCATATAGCACTATAGGAAAGTATAGTAAAGGGTGATGTTAGGTGATAGTTGCTATGCGTCAACTATCTAGAGTAATGTTGGAAAGTTGAAGATGGGTACGTTGGTTGATGAGGGAAAGGGTTATGGTGGTTTAGGTAAGGGAATTAAATCAAGTGAAGGATTTTTATGCGTCTGAGGAAGGAGAACAGGTTGTTATAAGAAGCAAGGATATGATGCAGGTCTCGTTTGTGAGACCGCGAATATTCAAATGTTGGAGAGCTGGTACGTTGGGGAATCTGGGAGGGGAAGGAGCTAGGGGGTGTTGTGACATGAGTGATTCCCGTGTATCCGGGAGGGAGTGGAAAGGATAGAGGATGGAGGGAGGGAGAATGTGCGTATAGTGGGAGTTGAAGGGGGTGGGTTGTGTTGGGAGGGAGAAGGAGGAAGTGGTGTGGGTGGGGGGATATTAGTGGTAGGAGGATGGATATCGGGAGGATGGATATCGGAAGGATGGATAGTTGGAGTTGAAGGGATGTTTGTCTTGGAGGGATTAGGAGGAAGGGGTGTAGGGGTGCTCTGAATAAGAGGCGGATGGATTTCAGGATGGGTATCGGGAGGATGGATATCGGTGGTGGACGGCATTGAAGGGGTTAGGTTGTGTTGGGAGGGAGGAGGAAGGGGTGTAGGGGGAATATGAGTAGGAGGGTATGGATATCGGCAATCACTTCAAATGTGGAGGGAACATGAATTATGGAATTTTGTGTCTCAAGCATATAGTTTTGGATGTTTTCCATAGTTTCTGCAGTGGAGTTTGTTGGAGAGTTTTGTGGGACAAAGATTTTCTTATGACGGGGGAAGAAGAGACTGGTGTCTGAGGAGTAAAGGTAAAGGTAGGTGGAGGTGAGTGTACGGTAGGGGAAGAAGGGGTGGAACGTTTCGTCTGTCTACTGCGGGTAGTGCGGGGAGGGAGAGGGGATGGTGTTGGGGCTGTAGTTGAGATTGGAGCTGTGGTTGAGGTTGGGGTGTCTGGATTTAGAGTGGCAAAAGAATTTGACTGGGGGAGGTTCAAAGTAGAAGTGGAAGTGGGGAAGTAAGTAGGTATAGGGGAGGGTGTAGGAACATCTTGAGGTGAAGGAGGGGCAGAGCGAGTAGCATTACTGGAGTAGGGAGTATAAGAGAAACCTTGTCAGCGTGCTTCCTGTCTGGCTTCACGTAGAGTGAGCGGCAGTGTTTGGCAGGATGTCCAAATCGCCAACAATTTTGACACTGACAGGGAAGAGGTTAGTATGGTTGAACAGGGAGGGATTGTCCACCAATGTGGATACGAATGGGTAGGTCATGTGTACTGAAAGTAATTTTGGCAATGTTGGTGAGTTTCTTTCGATGACCTCTAGGAGGAATGGAGTAGCAATGTACTGATATCACATCCTGGTCTTTGAGCCAGCCAAGCAAGTCTTCTCCACAATCTGACCAATCTTTGGTATCGACTGGGCAGTTTGCTGGGGAGATGGAGACAGTTCCAGTACAAGTATTAAGAGTTGGATGAGGTTCTGTAGGGATGGGGTTGCCAGAGAGATCAGTTAGTTTTCATAATGCTATAGCTTCTGCTTCAGATCTGTTTTTGAAGACATTGTTGAAAGAGAAGAGTGTTGCCTGAGTAAGGAGCTGTAGGGGGATCACGAAAAATCAGTTCCATTTAGCTGGGCTAATAGTAGTTAAGATATTTGTAGGGTGGTGGTGGTAGAAGGACAGGGGCGTGTGGAAGTGGGAGTGTTGTTGAGGGGTGTAGTATTACGAAGAGATGGAGAATAAGGCTGTAAGGT
Source organism: Penaeus vannamei (assembly GCF_003789085.1). Lineage (NCBI taxonomy): Eukaryota > Metazoa > Arthropoda > Malacostraca > Decapoda > Penaeidae > Penaeus > Penaeus vannamei. Next base: position 893,237 of record NW_020868581.1, read on the forward strand.
ATCAATAATGCAGGTTGGGGTGTTTGATGAAGAAGGTTGTAGGAGTAGAGTGATGAATTTGAGGAAGTTGGGAGGGTAGGAATGTCTTCTGGAGATTGTCTCTGCTTGGGTGGGTAATGCACAAGTAGGCATTGAGGAGTGGGTAGTAGTTTCAGTGTTCAGAGTCGTGGTCAAAGGAGAGCCTGGGGTCAGGGAGCAAGTGGGGCTATTTGATGAAGGGGCAAGCGTCATTGCCCCTAATAGGGGTATTACATCTTCATTACTGGCCATGGGAAGCCTTGATTATGTAAAGGGAAATAAACATTCCACCCCCCAGTGCCCTGTATGGAGGTAAGGGCTAGACAACTAAATTGGGAGTACTGTGCCCATGGTTCCCGCAGGCCATTCAGGACTGGCACAAGGTCAGCCTTTCATCCTTTCAGCAAGGCTCTTACACCTTAGGAAGTAGATAGTAGAAGGGATTGGAGAAGGGATGGAAACAAAAAGCTGGAGGGGGAAAAGACCATGCAAAATTAGAAAGGGATCTCCCCTAGACAGGGAACAGGGAGATCCCTGCATTGGGTCTCAGTCTCCGTCTCCTAAGCCCCCCCTATGACAACAAGGGATTGGAGGGGGGGTTGCCAGAATGATCAGTTAGATTTGATAGTGCTGTAGATTCTGTTTCTGATCTGACTGTTACGAGACGGGAGCGATCGCGTCTGGTATAGAAAAGGACTCTGCCTACTTGTTTTTGGAGGCATTGTTGAAAGAGAAGAGTGTTGCCTGAGTAAGGAGCTGTAGAAGGGATCATGAAAAATCGGTCCCATTTAGCTGGGCTAAACAGAGTATTTAAAATATGTGCAATTTAATTATATTCCTGTAGTCTAGTACATGCACAAGTAACAATAGAAGTATTTCCATTAAAAAAAATACAGATAAAATGTTATGCATCTGAAGGAAATCTTGCAACTCTAAAATATATTCCAATATCAGCATCATCAGTCAGGTACCAGGATATCATTAAGATTTAGCTACAAAAATATATTTAAAATCTAAATATTGTAACATTAAGTTCTATTTAGAACAGTTGAGATGTACTGTCTGTTGTTTATGTAAATTAAGCAAGATTGGAAACTAATGTGTTTGTCAGGATGTTTGAAATGGCATTTGTAAATGGCAAATGGCATTTCTAGAAACACTTTTCACTTTTAATCAATATAGGTGGATAAAAAGTAAATAATATGTATCAATATCTTATATATAGGCTTCATTTGTTTGGGGAAGAAACATGCTGAAATGTTCAAAGCCATAAACACCTATCAATTTACATCTTCAATAATCTTCTTTCAGTGCTATATTTTTTACATAAATCTTGTTATGCTGCTATGTGAGTAATGTTATGAGTATTTTTCACTTCTTCACTAAGTCTTGACTTTGGCCTCTGGGATTTGGAAGCATTAGATACAGGATAAGTATTGCACAATTTTTTTTCCCTGAAAAAGTGCATCTTCTAGGGTATTCTTGTATATTCCAATTCTTACTGCAGTTTGAACCCGCTCATGTTATGTGATCTCTTAGTGCCATACCAAGCTACATTCCAATCAGCCACTCAAGGGATAAATTAAAATGTGGGAAATGAATTTACCCCACTCTCTACACTCCTAGCTGCTGCATAAAAAATGTGTTGGCAAGGAGTCTTTTGATTTTCTGTTTTTCTTCAGTGACCATAGCAAGGGCGTCCATCTACTGTCAGGAGTGCATCGAAGTCAAGTTTAACATACAAGAAGAAGTAAGAAGTAGAAAGAAAAAGAAGAAGAAAAAAATGTAAAAAAAAAAAGGTATAAAGATTTCATAGACTAATGATTGCACAAGATATCATAGAGCTGTACTGTGTAAATATAAACTGCAATCATTATACCAAACTTGTAAAAGCTAGTTGGTACTTCTATGAAGATGGTATATCTTAGGATATATTTCGAAATATATCAGGTGTATGATAATGAAAAGCTATTTGACATTTCATCACATGATATAACAAGCACATGAAAAGTATTTGACATAAATTACTACATGCTGAAATTGGAAAGAGGAGAATGAAGGGAAAAAATTAAGTCTGGTAATCATGTATAACCCACAGAAAATAATGGTTGTTGCACCACAAAAACTCTCCAGACAAGTAAAAAAAAAAAAAAAAAATACAAGAACTTACATATATTTTCAAGGCTTAGTAAATTCAGACTAAAGCTCCATACAACTTTTTAGAAACAATATTTACATAACTATTGATCTACAACCTTTACAAATAAATGCAGAGAAAATAGAATGATTACTATTCTACCCATAATTTCAGTATCAACAACCATGACACAATTCTTTAATCAGTTGTCATTAATTCATGTTTCTTGTTGAAATGTAATTACGGAACACATAGTCTGTAATATTTCTCACATTCAGGTACACACAAAGCTATCGTATTCCTAAAGTACATGGCCAGATGATTTCAATAGAATTCATAAGTAATACAGAATCAAACCTTATATACTCATTATGACTAATATCATTCTCAAGCATTATATTCATCCTTTTAATTATAATGCTGTTATTACTTGCAAATATTTCACCATAAACTCACAAAACAAAATATCGGTATCTCATCTAGAACTCTAAATCTTGAAGAATCATATTTATCCACATAGTTCAGGCCATTAATACTGCAAATCAAGTAAAAACAGCAGAAGTCATTATTTCTTGAGTTTCTGCATTCCTTGATGTACATTCCTTCTATATGTTATACTCTATACAAGCCAAAATCATCAGCATAATCTAATACCAGAACTAGGATTTCTCAACAAATAGACAAAAAGAAAGACAAGACTTTCATATAAACAACTGGAATATCTAACCCATGCTCTTCCCATATCTCTCAACCATTCAACTGCTTACCGATAAAGCTTTATGTTATAATTCCCATAAAAGGGGAGTAAAGTAATTTGTGATTTATCAAAAACATTAGTTCATGATTTTATGAGAAGCACATATCACATACAAAGGACTAGCATCAGTCATTTTTAAATGAGCATGTTAAAAACATTTTAGCAATATTTTCAAGCAAACAGATTTACATTAAATAACAGTTATATTGATTTATAAAAAGACAACATATGCAATGTGAGAACATATGCAATTCATAAATTGTAAGATACATTTTTACATTACCTAAGATTTACAGTACTTTGTGACAAGATCACCTCTACCTTTCAGTTCTGCAATCACAATAAAAATATACACCACAATGTTCTTCTCTACTGTATCTCATTCAGGAGTACAACTAAAGTTAAACAGCTTAATACAACCATTTTTATAACAATGATGGGAAAAATATTTTAGATTTGCTTTACTGATATCAGGTACAATGAATGCAAATCAACAAAAAAATGAAATGCTACCAACATTGCAGGAGAGGTATTAATACAACCTATTTAACAAAAGCTTAACAATATAATAAAATGAAAAAAATAAAAATAAAATC
>NW_020868581.1:906750-909250 GCF_003789085.1 Penaeus vannamei
TAATATATATATATATATATATAATAATATATATAATATATATATATAATATATATATAAATATTAATATGAAATTCAAGAAAGATCAGCCAGAGTGACCTTACAATACCTTCACTATATACCTGTATTATTACCATTACAATTGTATCAAAGAAATCAAATGTAAAGGTTGGTTATTTATTTATGATAAAAAGGATATACGTTCATACATTACAGTTATTACGTATGTTACTAACAAAGTAATTAAAAGTACCAAATATAACTTATACTTTTAGCTTTAGATATGATGTGTCCATCATTCATGTACTGCAGAGTATACATAACAGATATAAATTAAAATATTTGTATTTATATGGTAGTGTTGTTTAACCCTCCTGTTTTACCCAACAATGGCTTCTTTATTAATATTTTTGGGCCCAGGGGCTGTTTCTTGAGGGCCCTTGTATCCTTTAAGTTGGGTTAAAAGAAGTTACAAAATTAAAACTTTCTATGAACAGAAACATTTTGAATTAAACAGAATTAATAAAAGAGTTATAAATTTTATGTTGATTAAAAATATGATCTACTATGACTTGAAAATAACTTTTTTGTATAGAGATCATAATCACCCATTGGGGTATCTTAGAAGTATAATCATCTATTATGTCATTCAAAGAAAAAGAGACTGACTGTATGTGATTATGTATATATATCCCCAAATCACACCTTGTGGGGGGTGTTAGAGACAGGCTGAGGTCCAATGTAGGGGAACACCCCTACCTTAAGCCTCAGCCCACGCTTCATTGAATTTTTCATGGTCTTTTCTTCTCTCCCCCCTAATCCCTTGCCCGTTGTTGTCATGGGAGGGCTTAGGAGAGGGTAGGGAATCACCCCTACCTTGGGTCTTTCTTCTCTTCTTTCCTCTTCCATATCATATTTATTCCCTTTTTCTATCCCATTCGTAAGGTGTGAAAGTTGTGCTGAAAGGCTGGCTTAGTGTCAGTCAGGAACGGCCTCTGGGAGCTGTGGGCACGGTATTCCCTTGGTTGATTGCCTAGCCCTTACTCCTTATGGGGACCCTGAGGGGTAGACCATTTCTTCTCCCCAGTTTATTCAGGCTCACCATGGCCAATAATGAAGATTCTTTATCTTTAATAGAGGCATTAAGGCTTGCCCCTTCATCAAATAGCCTATCTGAATTTGACTTTGATGGTTTTCTGACCCCTACCCTGCCTTTGACCACATTTCTGCCCACTGGTACTAATACCCCCTCTTCGACAATTACGAACAACTCCAACCATTCCAAAACGCCCACCCAGCTTATTACTCAACTTCTAGAAAACACCCCTTCCTCTTCCCCAACATTCTCCTCTTCATCTCGTACTGCACAGTCTTCTTCATTGTCTACCCCCTTCCCCCTTATTACTATTATTCATCCTTATTGTCCTCCCACCCTCACAGTACTACGTTACTCCACACCACCCCATCTTCCTCCCACCCTCATCCTTCTACTGCTCCCACCTCTGCAAATCTTTTGAGTGCTCATTTTGGCCCAGCCAAGTGGGATTGATTTTTTGTGATTCCCCCTACAGCCCCTTACTCTGACAATACCCATCTATTCCTACAATGTAACCCAAAACAAATAGGCAAAGTATCTTTTCACAGTCGTTCCAATTGTCCATGCCTTGTCACAGTTAAATCAGTCTCAAACTAGTTCACTGTCTACCTGAGTGACCTCACTAGCAAACTTACTACTGTTGAACCTTACTATTTTCTAATACTTGTACAGGTACTTTTTTCTGTCTCCCTGACTGTCCTATCTATGTCAGGAACTAGTCAGACTGAAAATGCCAGTTTGTCTGCCTTGTTGATTATGATGCAGTGGCAGTACAGTGCTTCACTATTCCTCCCATAGGACAGCATATGTCTCACACCAATATTGCCAAGATAAGCTTCAGTAGACTTGACCTCCCTTATGAAGTTTATATTGGTGGAGTAGTCCTGCCCTGTCTAGCCATATTGACCTCTTCCTTGTCAATGTCAGAAATGTTGGCATTTTGGCCACCCATCCAAACACTGTTGCTCATGTACATGTGCCAATTGTGATGGCTCCCATAATGTATTTTATTGGAGCTGCCCTGCCTATAAACTCGAATGTGTGGATGCAGTTCTCAGATTCAAGCTAGGCCTCACTCTACATGAGGCCAGACAGGAAGCATGGTGATGAGGTTTTCCTCTACCTATTCCAAAACTGTCCTTTGCTCTCCTCTTGTCCACTCAGATGTCTAACCATCTTCCCCAGTATCTCTTCCCTCAACCCTGAACTATCCTACCTCTACTCCCCCTCTCTCCCAGTCAAATTCCTTTTCCAGGCAAACTAAACATTCCATTCCATCTTCTCCAACCACTCCCATACTCTCTCAACACACCCATCCTATCCTATCCTATAAATGCATAATACCCTCTTCATTCCCCATTATCCTTACTGCTCCCAACTTGATACCCATGCGACTAGTGCAAC
>NW_020868581.1:921750-937900 GCF_003789085.1 Penaeus vannamei
ACTCAATACATACTCATCTGGAGGGTTGACTGGAGATGCTGCCAAACTTCAGGAATACCTTCTATTGATATCTGCTCTCTTTCTACTCTACGTCGTCCAAAATAGTCATCAGTCTGGTCACCTAACCCATTATGACGGCTAAATCCTCCCCCACCTGTGGTTTGCAAGAAATATTGAGTATAATAAACAATCCATAACAAATATGCAGTGTCCAAAATGTTTTATCATTATAAATATATCACATGCACCACAATATTAATTCACAAATTGTCTCTGCATACCTCTGTCCCTGTATCACCATTTCTGCTACTATCTCTCATGCCACTCATATCTCTGGAACTGCCTCCGCCCCTCTCTCTATCCCTCTGGAATGGTGCATCAAGAGCCCTCTGTTGCTCAAAGAATTTATTATGACCCCATCTTCCATCAGGTGTAGGAGGGGAGTTGTCTCGATTCCTCCGTGAATCAAGTGGAGATGGCTGGTTTTTTCGAGGTATCTCCCTTTCATGTGACCTTGACCTCTGTCTCTCATCAGAGTGGTTTTGACCAGACTTTGATTGATGTTTTTCTGGCGTCCTTGCCCTTTCTCTGTCCCGAAGTTCTCTGTCTGCGGAACTTTCCTTTCTGTTATAAATGTCTCTAATTCCTGTTTAGTCTCAGACATTGAACCTGACCTAGACCTTGACCTAGAACGAGAACTAGAATTGGCCCTTTTTTTCAGCAATCCTTCTTAATCTTTGTTCCATTTTTTTACTTCTATCCATCTCCCTTGACCTTATATCCCTCTCTCTTGACCTGGATTTTCTTCCTCGATCTCTTGAGCTAGACCTTCGGCTCCTGTCACGTGACCTTGATCTCTGTTTCCTGTCTCTTGATCTTGATCTCTGATTCTTGTCCCGTGACCCTGCCCTGAAATTCTTGTAATAAGCTTTTGATGTTTCATTCTTAGAGGGTGACCTTGACCTTGATCTCTGCCATCGATCACGTGATCTGGACCGGCTCTTCCTTGCATAGGCTTTGGGCTTAGAGTGTTTATCCTGTGACCTCGACCGGTGGTTTCTTGTGTGTGAGCGTGATCTGCTCCTGTATCGTCCTTGATGTGAACCTCTTCTCTTCTTGTCAGATTTGTGACTGCTCTTCTCTCGTCTGTCTGGGCTTGAGTTTTCTTCTTCACTGCTGCTGTGTCTACCCATTATGCCTGCAATCAAAAATTTGAAAAATAAATAATTAAACAGAAAAAGATATGTGTTTTGAGAAATAAATGTCTTAGACATCTTAGGTCATATAGCCCTATGGTAAAGAATTGTGATAGAAAGGGTAAAGAGGAGTTAAAGATTAGGATAAAATGTGTAGATGTTAAAGATATGAGAAAGTGTTATAGGATAGTATGGTATTGAAAAGGGAAAAGAGGGGAGTAAAATGAACTAGAGCAGAGATCAGCAGAAAGGGGAGGGTTAATGGGGTAGGACAATTAAGTGAATTACAGTGTATCTGTCACTGGGGAAGGTATAGGAACAATGTTTAAGGGGACCGTCCCTGAGAGAGGGGGGGGGGGTTAAAATTAAGATAGTTAGCGTATAGTATAGGTACATGGATGAGGAAACTACCAACGAGTATTAACCGCCTGCTATGGCTCGTTGTCTTGCAGCCGGCGTGCGAGTCCTCAGCACCCGGAGAGGTACGTCGCTATTGAGCGCCCAGGTACACCTATGTGGACTTTTGCTTGCGGCACTCGTGCATAAGGCATTTAATTATGACATTGCGCATAGATATGAGTTCGTGAATGTTCACGTGGTAATATATACGTATATCACATACGAAGCACTAATGTTTAAAAATAGCCTTATAAGGAAGGATTGAAATATTTCCGTTACATTTCGCTCAACGGTCGGTACATCACAGCAGGGGGCAATTTGAATTGATTTGAAATTGGTAGTTACCGTTGTAAAGACCAATTCAATACGAATGTTACCTAAATGTCGGATTTTTAAACTTCGGATGTATAAGCGAGATACAGATTATTTCATGTTGAAGATGATAGTACTCAGTAATACCTGCTCTGAAATAAAAACTATATGGAATTTTGAGCTCGGTTGTATGCGTAGTCTTCGTCTGGCGTTCAAAAAGCTATCGCATCCGTTTCGTGCGTTCCCGATAAAAATGAATATGTTTAGACGTTACCGTAAGTCTTAGGCACCATAAATTGGCAAATATCCCACAACACATAGGCGTCTGCATGATTTTATGCACTTCTTAGTAAAGATAATGGGTGCAAATGGCTAATCATAAACTTTACACTTGTTCTCCTTGCAATCTGTTAATATTGACAATTATCAAAGAAAATGGGTATGAGAGGGATAACTAATAAATTTTATTATTTAGATATGAAAGTCAATGTAGGCCTACTAAATGATGATGATTAATCTTTTTAACTTTATGTGCGTGCGTTCACGTACATATGATCCTCCTCGAAAATTATAAACACCCAGTGACCATCTCCCCCTCCCCCCCCCTGTGTGAGGCATGGGGAATATTCAACGACTTTCGTAAGTTCTCGAATTCAATGTACTAAATTCATATGCTTTTGAAATTCTCAAAATTGAACCACCATGTTGTATTCATGCCAGGACTTTATAATTAGAATGATTTTGTACTAATGTTGCCATCCACAGTTCCCCATTTCTTCAAAATAAAAAAAAAAAAAATAAAATGGAAAATAAAAAAAAATATTTAAAAAAAAGGTTTTTATCTGGTTTAGATTAGTTGTCTCTATGGTAAAATGCATTTATTAAGCTTTTCACACGAAAATATCAACTTTAATGAACAACGAAAAAAAAAAAAAAAAAAAAGTGACATACCTTTACAGAATAGCGTCCCTATTGAACATGAAAATTCCTATTGACTTGGTAATCATTGCATTGCAAAGTACACTAAATAAGCGTTTTTTTGATATAATATCATTAGATTCAGAGAAAAATAACAGAGATAACGAACTTTGGCAAGGTGCCAAATACAAAACGCCGTAGCTCGCTATTTTTTTATGAATCTTCGGTACTTCCCAACTCACGTAATTTTCATGCGATCCAAATGCAGTTTGTTGCTTTCACTAGAGCCTCGGCGTCCCATAGCCATGTAAAAGGCCGATTTTTGAATTTTTGCCTTAATCAAAAAATAATAATATTTTAATGCTGAAAAACGCATTCAAAAATAGTTCTCTATGTCAAGCTGTCCCCCGCCAAAAAAAAAGGAAATTCAAAATTCGGCCTTTTACATGGCTATAGGCTAGAGTTGATCTAACACTAGCATTTTTGGGGGAATATTCTGTAAAGAGCTCTGATAGTTGGGATGTACCGAAGACATACCAAAAAAAATAGCGATTTTTTTCAACTTTTTGGGGGGTGCCCCCCCCCAATGGGGAGCAAAGTTAAAATTTATATATATAACGAGCGCAATTCTTTACTCTATAGCATGCAAAAAGAATCAATCAGTTATCTCTAACCGATATTTTTTTATGATGTATAGAGTAGGGAAAGGTGGCCATTCTCAGGGACGGTCCCTTAAGGAAAACAGACATGGCTGTTGGAAAGGTTGGAGATGCATCCAGGGAGATGGGGGGTGGGGAGTGGGGGGTATTAATGTCAAAGATTAGAAAGTGTGGCAACAAAAAGGGAAAAAAGGGAAGTAAATGAGATGAGCATGGATTAGTAAAATGGGAAGGTTAAGGGGTAGAGCAATTGAATGAATTGCAGTGTACTGACTGAGGAAGGAATAGGGACATTGTTTATGGAAATCAGAGGTAGCTGTTGGAGAAGTAGGAGGAGAAGAATCTGGGGGATGAGAGGGGGGACTGGGAAAGGCAGTGAGGTATAAGGAAGAATGTCTGGAGAGGAGGGGTCTGGAGACTGACACTGTTGTGATAGAGGGGATTCATGTGAGTGATATGGTGGGGTATGTTTGGAGGGTATAAGATAAAGGGTGGTGTAGGGAACTTGAGGAGGAGGAGCAGGAGGAAGATAGATACCTGCAAATACTTTATATGTAGGAGAAGGAACAGAGGAATTGGGGGATGGATGAGGGAGGGGAGTGTTCCCTTGGGTCATCTTTAAGAAGTTTTGGATGTCTTCAAGAGTTTCTGGAGGGAGTTAGGTGAAGAGGACTGAGAAACAAAGGTTCTCTTGTGAGGAGGAGAAGCAGAGATAGATACCTAAGGAGCAGAAGAAGAAAAAGGTGTAGGAGAGGATGTAGTAGGAGAGCGTGAAGGGGAACGTTTAGGTTGCCTGGTGCAACAAATAAAGTAAGGAGAAGGGGTAGGTATCGGGGAAAACAGAGGTGGCTGTTGGAGAAGTAGGAGAAGAATCCAAGTGATGAGAAAGGGGAATTGGGGAAGGTAGAAGAATGTCAGGAGGGGAGGGTTCTGGAGAAGGACACTGTTGCGATAGAAGGGATTCATGTAGGTATTCAAGTGGGAACGGTAGAGACGGTATAGGAGGAAGGGGGTGGAGGGAACTTGAGGAGGAGGAGGAGGATGGATATCTGCAAATACTTTAAATGTAGGAGTAGGAACAGAGGGACTGGGGGGTGGATGAGAGAGCGAAGTGTTCCCTTGGATTGTCTTTAGGAAGTTTTGGATGTCTACAAGAGTTTCTGAGGGGGAGTTGGGTGAAGAGGACTAAGAAGTAAGGTTTTCTTATGAGGAGGAGAAGCAGATATATATATCTGAGAAGCAGAAGAAGAGGAAGATGTAGGAGAGGATATGGTAGATGAGGATGGAGTGGAACATTTAGGTTGCCTGGTGCGACAAATACAATGAGGAGGAGGGGTAGGTATCAGAGAAGTGGTAGAGATTGGAGTATCTGGATTTAGACTGGAAAACAAATTTGACTGGTAGATAAGGTGAGTAGGCATACGATGGTTTAGGGTATAGGGAAGAGATACTGGGGGAGATGCAAAAATATCTTACGAGGATGGTAAAGGAGTCGAGCGAAGGACTGTTTTGGAGTAAGTTGAGAGAGAAAAACCTTGTTGTTATGCTTCTTGTCTGGCCTCACGTAGAGTGAGTCCTAATTTGAATCTGAGGGCTGCTACCTAACTTTCTAGTTTATAGGCAGGGCAACTCCTATAAATATATAATGGGAGTCTCCACAACTGGCACATGGACGTGACTGAGCAGGGCAATTTAAACAGTCATGACCAGGTTGGGCACATAGAGGGCAGTGGGCTGTGGAGTGACAGTGTTTGGCTGGGTGGCTAAAACTCCAATACTTCTGACATTGACGAGGAAGGGGTCGATATGGTCGGACATGTTAGGACAATCCACCGATATAACTTCATGGGGAGGTACGTCTATGGAAGCTAATTTTGGCAATACTGACATGGGACTTATGCTGGCCTCTGGGAGGAATAGTGTAACACTGTACTGCCACAGCACCATAATCAGCAAGGCAGGTAAGTAGGTCATTTTCACAGTCTGACCAGTCTTTGTTGTAGATAAAACAAGAATTTGGGGGGATAGAAACAGTTCCAGTACAAGTATTAAGAAAGGGGTGAGATTTGGAAGGAATGGATTTGCCAGTGAGGTCAGATAGGGTAGATAGTGCATGAGCTTGGGATTCAGATTCAGAATTGATCCCTTGGCTGGGCCAAAGAAAGTACTCAAAAGGTTTGTACAGGTTGTGGTAGTAGAAGGACAAGGGCGAGAGGAAGGGAGGGTGATGTGGAAAGGAGTAGTTCTGTGGGGAGGAGGACAATATGGATGAAGAGTAGTAAAAAGGGAAGAGGCTGTAGACATTGAATTAGACTGTGCAGTAGGAGATGGAGAGAAGAATGTTGGGATAGAGGAAAGGGTGCTTTCTGGAGGTTGAGTAATAACTGGGTGGGAGTTTTGGAATGGACAGAGTTGTCAGTAAGCGCCATGGAGAGGATATTAGTGTCAGTGGTTGGAGCCATGGTCAAAGTACGGGCAAGGATCAGATAAACATCAAAGTCAAATTTAGATAGGTTAGATGATGAAGAGGCAAGCCTTAACCCACTTGATGGGTGTCTCACTTATGAGACACCCAGAAAAAAAAATTCCTGATGTGTCCCGCCAGTGTGATGCTATATCAGGGCTCGCACTCCGACTCAGCAGCGGGCTGCGGCCGGCACACGAACAGAATCTGGGCCAGCTTCAAAATATACCGGTGATAATGGGTTAATGCCCTATTAAGGATAATCTTCATTATTGGCCATGATGAGCCTGAATAAAATTGGGGACAGAAATGGTCTACCCCAAATAAGGGGTAAGGGCTAGACAATCAAACAAGAGAATACCGTGCCCTTGGCTCCTGGAGCCCGTTCATGACTAACACAAAGCCAGCTTTTCATCCTTTCAGCACAGCTCTCACACCTTAGGAATGGGATAGCAGAAGGGGATGACGAAGATATGGAAGAGGAGAGGGGAGAAGAAAAGACCAAGCAAAATTAGCTGAGGCGTGGGCTGAGGCTCAAAGTAGGGGTGATCCCCTACACTGGATCTCAGTCTCCATCTCCTAAGCCCTCCCATGACAACAATGAGCAAGGTATTGGGAGGGGCAGACACAAATGGTAACACCACAAATAAAAGAAAGTGATCATGGAAAGTGCTGCTCATAGTCTAAGTCACTCAGTGCTTTTGAGTTTCAGCTCAATCTTGGCATGCATACTGAGGTGAAAACAATATTTCCCTGGTGGAGTTCAGACATGTGTGAGGACACTAATTCTATGCTCAAAATCCCGTCCCTGCCCTGGGTGTGTTACAGAATACTGAATTACTCATCATTATTGTTATTGCACAGGGCCAAACACTTTCTAGGCTTAAAACAATCTATTATCAACTTGATACAGTTTTCAAACAACAAATACAAGCCCTGGAAATTGGCAAAAAATGCTTAGAAAAAAAGAAAGAGAGAGAGAGAGAGAGAGATGATGAAATTGCAAAGGGGAGACAAAGAGTCTTCATACTGCACACTAGTGTTCATGTGGGATGGGCTTACAGGCCACACAACCAGTAGAGTTGCTACTGAAACAAGCCTACTACTCAAATTTTGGGACATATGTGGGCTGAGAGGCATCCAGACCCAATAGGTTAATTGAAGTCCCGACAAACTTGGTTAACCAACCTCGACCATATAGATTCAATAACAATAACATATAATAATATTATATGAATAATATTGTTGAATGATGGGGCTGTGCCCTCTGCAACCCTCCAATAGGGGTCTGCTGCCCCCCAAACCCTGTACAGAAAAAGAATCCTCCTTGTATTTATGGCAGGAGAAAGCGTACAACCACCATACGGGAACAGCATTGCCAAGTCTGTCCAATGCTCTCTCCTGCCTTGAATAAGTGGAGGATTCTTTGTTTTCCTGGGTAGAGGTTTTTCATATTGCATCTCTGGTACCTTTCATGCCCTCCCTGCTATTGGGGCAAAGCTTGTCACAAATGAGGGGGTTGGGGGTGTTCCGTGTAATAAAACTACATATTTGCATTATAGATGGTGAAAGGAATCCAACGATCCCAATATCCTTACAATCTGTTAGGAGGACGTATTAGAAAAAATTACCTACACTTTAAAACTTCCCTGCTGACTCTTCCTTGACTCTATCTTGTCTGAGTATGCACAGTAAATGTTGATCTGTCTTCATATGTGTGACATTCATGTAATTCATAACCGGGGGCTAAACCCAATACCAAATCCATTTGATACAGAAACAAACTTTTGAACAAATTAATCATTAATAATCACGTAAATGAAATTTACCCCGAATGACGACCTTGGATAGTTAATATATATATTGTCAATAGACTACCAGATCTAGTCCGTATGTAACTCGACTGCTTTATGTTTTACAGGCACATGCTCTTATGATTCCAGTAAATTAGCTTACAGAAATCCTCACTGTTGTTGCACTTCCCAAAGACTGCCACAACTACCATAATATGTATACATCAAGGAATGCTTATACACCCTAAGAGGACCTTGATATTACCTGCACGTACATACACCCGCCATAAATAGGGGAAAAATCGAAAAAAAAAATCACTCAGGACGAGCAGAGTAAACACATAATAACACACACAGCGACACACTACGGATATATATATTACTATCTTGGTTTATATACGTTTACCGAAAATTTTGTTTTATTTATATACGCCTCTGGAATATGTTTTGAAATACAAAAACTTCTGCAATATTTTCAGGTGTTTACATTGCTTCAGGAAAATATTCTTAGATTCGTAGTCCTTTATCGTCAAAGAAACGTTCTCGGCGAAATTTTAAATCCCAAGATATTTTCTTTTGCACTTACTTTTTTTTTTTAACTGAGAATTTTCAATCTTTTAACGATAAATGAATGAAGATGTAGGAACAGCTTCTGGGGATGATGTTAAGATGACATTTTTTGTATTTTTCTGTTCAGTGAACGAGGTAATTCTGGAAAAAAATAAATGTCTATAATATATCATTTATACGTTTAGAGTTACACATTGAGACTACAATGATCTATTACTCATCTGAGCAAAAATTATCAATTGCTTATTGCCCTCAAATAATTGTTCTAAAGGGTTTCTATGATGCAGGAAGAGAGTTCTAATATCGCCAGTTAAGTAAAAAGTAAAAAGACAATAATTCACTAATATCGCTTCTTGTGTTTGGAGTAGAAAAAAATATATATAATAATATCATAAAATGCAAATGTGCATTAGTTTAACCCGGAATGATTGCAGATATCTTTGCCACGTAAACATATATGAATAATAATTAAGAAGGAATGTATTATTCCAATTTATTTATTCTGTTTTTAATGAAATAGTTAATTTGCATGAATCAACGACACTACAAGTACCCAATTCCATTGAAAATGAAAGTAGTCAAGCGCGTTCCATTCCACTCGCTCGCCTTGTAACTCAACAGGAACGCAATTCGCGCTTTGGAAATTACCTTTAACACCAAAGACTTCACCCGAAGTCAATAGTTACTTCCTTTCTAACTTTCTAAATTACCTTAAATTACAAAATAGCGACTTTGTAACACGTGTAAGCTACTGTCAAGTCACAGAAAATGGCAGACGACGTCACCGGACCGCACTGGAAGGGTGAGCCTGAGAGCTTCCGTGTTAAAAAGGAAAAAAAAATCTCCATTATCTCTATCATTAGTCACTCGAAATGGCTTTAGGTAGGTGGTTAAATAACTACTCGAACCTATGGCATGAGTTAGAGGGTTGGTATTACGGTGAGTTAATGGGAAATACGTGTTTTTATGCTTGTGATTGGAGTGATTGATAAGCAGTTGGTGGAGAAACACAAGTGTGGGATCTCAGGACAGGTGTTTGTATGTGGTTATTTCGTGATGTTTTTGGATCGATACATTTTTTTTAAAGTTATGTCATTGGGATTCTGTACTTCAAAATATACTTTAGATATTCAGACATGCAAATTGTGAAAGGTAGTTCTGCAATTTTAGTGTTCGGGAAAAGGTGTCAGGAATGCGAGGATTTCAGACATTTTAACATGAATTTTGATGTACCATATTTGTTGCTGTTAATGTGGGAATAACCTGTTAAAGAGAACCTCAAAGAATTATTTAATGCAATGCATGATTATATAGGTTTAGAAAGTATCCCATAAAGGCCATATTTTTTATTAGTTAAAATTCAAAGGTTTTTGCAAAAAGTGTGGAATTTATTGCAAGAATTCTTATATCCCTTTATTGACCTTGAAGAATATTTTGTATTGCTTGCTGGTCTGTAATTATTACTGATTTAGTTTTTGTGTTTGCATAAATCACCCTGTGTTTGGGATTTTTCCTTGGGGTAAGGTGTAGTAAAAAAAATGATTTCTTGTGATATTGTGATTTCAAGATGCCATGTTCTGCAACCATATTTTGCCATCACACTTCTTAAGTTTAAAGTTTCAGTTGAGTTACTAATTTGTAATAACTTGATTCCATATCATAGAATCAGATGAATGCATATTTATTTGTGATGTTTAGTGTTCAGACTAATTACATGGTTTGTGGAATACTGTTACTAACTTATATAAGACTTGACACCTTACTGTCAAGTCAGTTATTTTGCTGTATACTTGCTGATTACTTGTACTATCCACCATTGCTCTTTTTAAAATTATCACAAAGCTCTGTCCTTACATGCTAAGGATAATTGCAAACATATGATGCCAGGTCAGGTCCTGTTAAAATGATTTTTTTTTTTTTTTTTTGACAAAATGATAATTTTCTTTAGGGTATGAACACACTCACCAGATGCTAAATTCCTAGCTCCAAATCACAAAATCAGTTCCCACAGTCTAAGTTGTGACTGCAGATTATTTCTTGTACTGTTGATAACTTTTTGTCCTCAATAAGAATATCAGGTTATTTTACCATTGATGATATTTGGGACTTCCCAGACAGTATTTATATCATCAGTTTTATTCTCGTGTAACAAGAACGAATCTGATAATCATTTCCTTAGCAGTTACAGCCAACAGTCTAGATGTGTTAAATCCCAATTGCAGAGGAGGGAAAGAAGTATATCAGGGGAATTAGTGTGTCTGCCATCTTTGCAAGTCTGTGGACTGACAGGTTAACTTTCAAAAAAGCGTATGGGAAGCCAACTCATCTTTTGGTAAAATCTACGGGAATTTACACCACCCAATACGTCCTGACCAATAAAGCAACCTAATCGCATATCACAAACTTTATTCAACAATCAAAGTTGCCATGACTTGGTTTCTAGTCACTTTTAATGGCAGTTTGGGGCACTTTATGGGTTCACATATGAAGCTGTGATAGTTACTAAGGTCTATTTTCTGCATAGCCACTATATTGTTTTACAAAGGACTGGAATCGATGCAACACTGAAAATGAAACATTCCTCACCAGTGATATGTCAAGGAATGGTGAACATGGTCTTAAAAGTCCTGGTCGAAAGTGCAAAAGCACATTAGGTATTTGTAAAGAATAGGGTAAAACTATCAAAACACATAAAGACTGTGTATTAGAAGTAAAGGAATGCATAAAATACATGAATTAGAAAAAGCAGACTTTGAAATGTACAAAATTGTATTCACAAGCACATAGCAGTATGTGAATTTGTTGAAGGATAGCAGGAATGAGTTAAGTGGTCATAGTATTATTTACATTTGTGATATAGCATGGTGAAGAACCTAGAAAAAGATAGGTCAATCCACTCCCTTCTATGTCATGTATTTCTTTTATTTTTGATTTGCGCACCTTATGCCAAAGATGAAAAGTGTCTTAGGTTGTGTTAAGTTAATAATTCCATACACTATTTTTACTGTAACCCTGATTGTTCTCTGCTGCAAATTTAACGAAAATCATCTTCAGTTTACTCTAGCTTAGTGTATGTGCCGTAAACACTAACCACCAAAATGTTTGGATTTTTAGTTTCACAGGCATCCAACCATTTAATTATTGTTTCTTGTTTCAGTTATTCATGGTGTAATATGCATCTAAGCAAAAATACTGCAATTGTTTATAAGATCCTTATTACTCAGGCCGCACCTGGGGATCTACAAACACTGCAGTGTGAATAAATAACTTTCCTAGCTCAAGAGCTTCATCCCCTAGATACCACCCTATCTTTATATTTCCCTATCAGAAGCTGTGCCCCCAAACCCCACCCCCCACCCTTTTTTTCATTATTCTTATATTATTCTTTGCCTGCACAGATCATTTCATGCATTCTGTTCTTTATGTCAGGGTCATTAGATTTTCGTCTTTTTGGGGTCATTTTATAAATGTATACTGCAGTATTATGTATTGCATAACTTTCTTATCAACTTCTGAAGGAAATATTTTTTATTGTTCAGTCCATTAATGGCAAGGTTTTTCTTGTACCATATTGCTATGTGAAATTGAAACTAAAACCAAATTTTTATGTAGTGGATATGTTGATTGTGACAAGCATATAATTGGAAGATCATACATTAATTTTGTACATATGAAGAAAATATGAATATGAGGACTTAGATGGTTATTGAATGTTGATTTTTAGGATATGGTAAAGAGATATATAATCATGTATGGAGGATTGTAATATCTTGCTATCTGAAATATAAGTGTTCTTAAGGGGACCGTCCCTAAGAGAGGGGGGGGGAGGGGGTTAAATTGAGATAGTTAGCGTATAGTATAGGTACATGGATGAGGAAACTACCAAACGAGTATTAACCGCCTGCTATGGCTCGTTATCTTGCAGCCGGCGTGCGAGTCCCTCAGCACCCAGAGAGGTACGTCGCTAATGAGCGCCCAGGTACACCTATGTGGACTTTTGCTTGCGGCAATCGTGCATAAGGCATTTAATTATGACATTGCGCATAGATATGAGTTCGTGAATGTTCAAGAAACACTTTTATACCAATATCAGGGAAAAATTATATCACCGTGATTTATGACGAAATATTTTGTGAAATATATCTAAAAAAAAAAATGTTTTGTGTCCTTTTACACATGAAATATGCTTTGATCGAGACTCCCTGGTAATATGTTTTAGTTTACGAGGTAATATATACGTATATCACATACGAAGCACTAATGTTTAAAAATTGCCTTATAAGGAAGGATTGAAATATTTCCGTTACATTTCGCTGAACATTCGGTACATCACAGCAGGGGGCAATTTGAATTGATTTGAAATTGGTAGTTACCGTTGTAAAGACCAATTCAATACGAATGTTACCTAAATGTTAGATTTTAAAACTTCGAATGTATAAGTGAGATAGAGATTATTTCATGTTGAAGATGATAGTACTCAGTAATACCTGCTCTGAAATAAATACTATATGGAATTTTGAGCTCGGTTGTATGCGTAGTCTTCGTCTGGCGTTCAAAAAGCTATCGCATCCGTTTCGTGCGTTCCCGATAAAAATGAATATGTTTAGACGTTACCGCAAGTCTTAGGCACCATAAATTGGCAAATATCCCACAACACCTAGGCGTCTGCATGATTTTATGCACTTCTTAGTAAAGATAATGGGTGCAAATGGCTAATCATAAACTATACACTTGTTCTCTTCGCAATCTGTTAATATTGACAATTATCAAAGAAAGGTATGAGAGGGATAACTAATATATTTTATTATTTAGATATGAAAGTCAATGTAGGCCTACTAAATTATGATGATTAATCTTTTTAACTTTAAGTGCGTGCGTTCACGTACATATGATCCTCCTCGAAAATTATAAACACCCAGTGACCATTCCCCCCCCCCTTTTACAGAATAGCGTCCCTAATTGAACATGAAAATTCCTATTGACTTGATAATCATTGCATTGCAAAGTACACTAAATAAGCATTTTGATATATGATATCATTAGATTCAGAGAAAAATAACAGAGATAACGAACTTTGGCAAGGGGCCAAATACAAAACGCCGTAGCTCTGTCATTTTTTATGAATCTTCGGTACATCCCAACTCACGTAATTTTCATGCGATCCAAATGCAGTTTGTTGTTTTCACTAGAGCCTCGGCGTCTCAAGGCCATGTAAAAGGCCGACTTTTGAATTTTTTCTTTATCAAAAATAATAATATTTTAATGCTGAAAAAGAATTAAAAAGTAGTTTTATGTCAAGCTGTCCCCCGCCAAAAAAAAAGGAAATTCAAAATTCGGCCTTTTACATGGCTATAGGCTATAGTTGATCTAACACTAGTAATTTGGGGGGAATATTCTGTAAAGAGCTCTGATAGTTGGGATGTACCGAAGACATACCAAAAAAAACAGCGATTTTTTTCAACTTTTTGGGGGGTGCCCCCCCCAATGGGGGAGCAAAGTTAAAATTTATATATATAACGGAGCGCAATTCTTTACTCTATAGCATGCAAAAAGAATCAATCATTTATCTCTAACGCGATATTTTTTTATGATGTATAGAGTAGGGAAAGGTGGCCGTTTTCAGGGACGGTCCCCTTAAAGCTGTTTAGGACTGCCCAGAAAATATTTTTTGTTACTTGTATTTAAATCTGCCAGTAGGGGATAATGCCATGAAGGCATATGCATTCATCACTCATAGGCAAACTATTAATTATTTCGTGTTTCAACACTGACATCTTTGTTTCAGACACAATTAAAGACTATATGTATTTTCGTCATTGCATAAGTGAGAAATAATAAATCCATATATTGGTGCAATTATGTGCATTAAGTACTATTTAGACCATGCTAGTTGTAGGTCAGTCTTGTAATTGTTTATTCAGATCATCATCCATTTCACAAGGTATAATTTCAGTTTACCCCTAACCGATAGGTGGCATGTACATTCATGCATGCTATTGTGGACCGAAAAACGGATGCCATTGTATCATGCCCATTCCTGCGCCATTGGCTTGTTGGACGGAGTTTGTTTTCTCCGATGGTAGCAGCTTTCATTTATATGGTAAAGATTTTAGGAAACTGCCGAATGAGCGGGCGCAAACGGAAAACTGCTGATGTGCGCCAACGATCCCATTACTACATCCACTTGCCAAATATTTTTACCTGTCGGCACTGGGCTAAATCAACTTGCATATAATAGCCAAATCGGATCTAGAGATACAGTTATATAGTCTGGAATTGCTAGATAGTAAAGAAGAAAAAAAAAAGCCTTATTAAACTGGTAGTAAATCATACTGTTAACAGACAGCTTTATTCTTGTTGTGAGAGGCTCTTTAAAATTATGCAAAAATACAATATGAATTGTGTGTTATGTAATATAACTCTACCTTGCTGGTATTTTTTTGTGATTTCACTTTCTAAACAAAGTCAGGTTTGTAAATGATTTGTTCCTTACAGTTATTTTAATTTAACCTGTTGTTAGATATTTAACCCTTCAATTATGAAATACAGCAAGTATCAATACTCTATATTTGGACAAAATGAATGAACCACAAATGATTTACCTGAAAAGTGTTTGAATTATATATATTAGAGATCTCCAGATAGAACAGGGTGAGGTAAAATATTTCATAGAAAAGTAGACCAAAAAATTTAATTAGAAAGTGTGACTTTATTTTAATATGTTTACTGCCAAACGTTTAAAACAGTATTTGATATTTTGATAGCTATTTGGTATTCATCATATTCCACATAACGCCATTAGGTAAAACTAGATGAAATTTTGATCAGCAAATTATATTGTGTTGATATGTATTGGTGAATGGCAGTGAATAAATTTGGACAAGTTTAAATTTGTAACCTGTCACTGTAAGGCAGCATATTTCAAATTTGTGGTCAGTTGAATTAGGGCTGTAATTGCTTACTAACTGATATTTTAAAGTATTATGAAGGTGGAAAATTTCTGGTGATATCGTTAGACATACACATGCATGTATTCATCCATGTAAACACTTGAACTCGCACTCATACTTATACTCGTACTCACTCTCTCCTTCTCTCTCCTTCTCTCCCTCTCTCTCTTTCTCTCCCTCTCTCTCTTTCTCTTTCTCTTTCTTTCTTTCTTTCTCTTCTTCTTTCTTTCTTCTCTTAATCTCTTCTCTTTCTCCTTCTCTTTCTCTTTCTCTTTCTCTTTCTCTATCTCTATCTCTATCTCTATCTCTATCTCTCTCTATCTCTATCTCTAACTCATCTCGTCTTCTATCTCTATCTCTATCTCTATCTCTTTCTCCTTTCTCTTTCTCCTTCTCCTTCTCCTTCTCCTTCTCCTTCTCCTTCTCCTTCTCCTTCTCCTTCTCCTTCTCCTTCTCCTTCTCCTTCTCCTTCTCCTTCTCCTTCTCCTTCTCCTTCTCCTTCTCCTTCTCTTCTCCTTCCTCCTTCTCCCCTTTCCTTCTCCTTCTCCTTCTCCTTCTCCCTTCTCCTTCTCCTTCTCCTTCTCCTTCTCTTCTCCCTTCTCCTTCTCTCCTTCTCCTTCTCCTCCTTCTTCTCCTTCTTCTCCTTCTTCTTTCTCCTTCTTCTCTCTTCTCCTTTGCTCCTTCTCCTTCTCCTTCTCCTTCTCCTTCTCCTTCTCTCTTCTCTTTCTCTTCTCTCTTCTCTTCTCTTCTCTTTCCTCTTTCTCTTTCCCCCTTTCCTCTTTCTCTTCTTTTCCTCTCTCCTCTCTCTGTCTTCTCTTCTCTTCTCATCGTCCTCTCTCTCTCTCCTCTCTCTCGCTCTCTCTCTCTTCTCTCTCTCCTCTCTTCTCTC
>NW_020868581.1:938000-940500 GCF_003789085.1 Penaeus vannamei
TATATATAATTATATATATATATATATATATATATATATATATATATATATATATATATATATATATATATATATATATATATATATATATATATATATATATATATATATATATATATATATATATATATATACTATATATATATATATATATATATATATATATATATATATATATATATATATATATATATATATATATATATATATATATATATATATATATGTATAATATATATTATATATATATATATATATATATATATATATATATATATATATATATATATATATATATATATATATATATATATATATAGATAATATAGATAGATAGATATAATATATATGTATATATATATAATATATAGATATATAGATAGATATATATATATATATATATATATATATATATATATATATATATATATATATATATATATATATATATATATATATATATATATTATATATATATATATATATATATATATATAATATATATATATATCATATATATTTATATACATACACACACATGAATATTGACTTGATTAACTCATTAGTCATGGATGGTATGATTTGATGCAAAGTGCAGTTGATGGCTGATTTCATGGAGCAGTGGGCGTCCTGGGAGTTGAGCGGGCCAGGGGATTTTATCCGCCAAGCGGGTGTCTCTTTTGCGGCCTTCCAGGGCCAAGGCCTCCACAGGCAATGGGGTGTTACCCACCAAAGGAGTTTAACCCTTTTAGCACATGCGAAAATCAGGACCTCCACTCTTTCTGAGTGCATTTACGTATGTTTGTGTGCTTGCATGTACTTGCAAGGATTTATATATACATACACAAACATAAATGTGTTCATGTATACATGCACAGACATATATGAGCGAAGGAGGGAAAGTAGCACTGCCACAGTGTGCACTCTCCTGCACGTTCCCATACACCACCTGAGTGTAAAATAGATACTGCTACAGGATTATGCACCATATTGCAAAATACCGCTAACAATGGCTTAATAAAGAGATCTAATAGATGCTATCTTTTCCATGGTTTCCAGGTAACAGCTGTAGCTTCATTAGCCCAGACACTACGAAGGTACACCTCACTAAATCATTTAGCTCAAGCTGCCAGAGCAGTCCTTCAGAATTCCTCACAGATTACCCAAATGTTGGCTGACCTCAATAGAGTTGATTTCCATAATGTTCAAGAGCAGGTAAGATATTGTTGTAAGTATAAGTTTAATCACTCTCATTACACCCTTAGATCACCCTCAGATTCACCTTCTAACCAGCTGTAAAGAATGCTTTCATCTTTCAGTAAACCCATTTTTTATCTTTGAGTATAGCATTCACATTTACAAAACATATGCCTATCACTGGTAGAGAAGGCCTTCTACTACTTCTACCTCTGCAAACGTTTTGAGTACTCTTAGGGCCAGCCAAGTAGGATCAATTCTTTGTGATTCGCCCCACAGCCCCCTACTCTGAGAATACCATTCTCTTTCAACAAAGTCAAGTAGGCAAAGTTACCTTTTGCAGCTGCTCTATTTGTTCACGCCTAGTCACAGTTACATCAGAATCTCAAGCTCATGCACTATCTACCCACACTGACCTTACTGGCAAACCTATTCTTGCCGAACCTCACCTCTCTCTTGATACTTGTACGAGAACTGTTTTTATCCCCCTGACTGATTGTCCCATATATGAAGAGAACTGGTCAGATTGTGAAAATGACCTACTTGCCTTGCTGATTATGATGCAGTAGCAGTACAGTGCAACACTATTCTTCCCAGAGGCCACCATAAGTCCCTTGTCAATATTGCCAAGATTAGGTTCCATAGACATAACTTTCCTCATGAAGTTTATATTGTTGGATTGTCTTACCATGTCTGACCATATCGACCCCTTCCCCGTCAATGTCAAAAATGTTGGCATTTTGACCACCCGGCCAAATACTCGCTCTTTCAACAGTGCCTCCAAAATTAAGTAGGCAAAGTTACCTTTTGTAGCCACTCCAATCGTTCACACTTAGTCACATTTACATCAGAATCTCAAGCTCTTGCACTATCTACCCACACTGACCTTACTGGTAAACTCATTCCTGCCAAACCTCACCTCTCTTAATACTTGTACTGGAACTATTTCTATCCCCTTGACAGATTGCCCCATATATAAAAAGAACTGGTCAGATTGTGAAAATGACCTACTTCAAAAATGCAAGTCTGCCGGGAACCCCCTGGTGGGGGTAGGGATGGGAACCCCCATAAGAGGCAAAAATATGGGTCTAACATAGATGACCAAGGTACCACTTGAAATCACATCTAATGTTTATTTATCATCAAATCTCCATCAGCAATACAAACGACAAACTTTTTTGGGGGTGGGAAGGGCCCGCCAGACCCCCCCCAAAGGGGCTTCAAAATTAGGCTAGCATAGATGAACAAGGTACCGGTCTGAATTAGTGCCAAATGAACATCTGTAGTGTACAAAGTCTAGAAA
>NW_020868581.1:957942-975442 GCF_003789085.1 Penaeus vannamei
ACTAACAGCAGGATAAGCAATTCAAGGACAAATATATACATTGGAAAATGCAAAAAAAAAAAAAAAAAAAAATGCATAAGCCGAACAAGATAAAATAACAGAGGAATGGCATAGTGTCTCGTCAACACACACAAGGGTTAGTTTCCACCCAGCCTACAAGCAGCAGACCCATCAGACTGTCCGCTCATGAAAGCTTAATGCCCATATTTTGGGCCAAATGATGGCAGCAAAGCATCTAGATCCAATTGGTTTACAATACCATGTCCTTATTTTCTTTGGCTCAGCATTACTCTGAGACTCTTAATCCCTTTGATCCAGGTGACGTGATCATCATGTCATGAAAAAATTTGTCTTGAGAGGCAAATGATGTAAACATGCCATCATGGGAAAAGATGAGCTCAGGCCGGGTGACACAAACTTGCCATCACTAGTGAAGGCCTGGGTGCACAAAGCTCTTGGAAGGTGATTAGACTCATTTGGCATTTAGAAAAGACTTTTGCATTATCCCACTGATAAATAAGTGTGGAATGTAATGTCCATGAGTCATGACTGGAAGTTTCCACAGAGGATGCCATTCCCATGCTCAGCATCCTATTGGGATTAGCAGTGCAGGTATTACAGAAAATATTAAAAAAAAATTTAAAACACAATAAAATGCTACATATTTTTCTTTCTTGAATTGAGTTACTTACTACATAGAAACAGGATATGGAGTCTGTGCAAGGAAAAGTCTATTAAGGTCTAGATAAAGCAAGTTGAAAGACAAATATGTCCCTGTGATTCAGTGGGTTAAACTAATGAAATTTGTTGGAAGCTCTGCCTTGATTATCATGACCAAGACATGGAATTTCCATGTACTTAATTGTGAAGGTTCAGGCTGGTTTGCCTATGAGTCATGTCATCCTGGTTTTCCAATCCTCGAGTCTGTGTAAATGTGCATTTCTCTGCCACAGAGGTAGAGAGTAGCATGTGCATTTGGCAAACTGATAGTCAAATTACAAGCACACATTTTGTAACTAACAAAAGCACAGTTGGATCCTTGTTATTAGGGATACATCAAATTTTGTGGATCCATATAAAAGGGACCTCAACTTAGAGAGATCATTCTTTCAGCTTTGCTATCATGATCCTTACTTCAGATTCTAGACCTCCTGTAGCACAAACTAAAAATCATGCTTCAATCTCCGAAATACATGGCCAGAAAATACCATGTGGGAAAGTTCAAAATGGCATCAAGCCTTGTCACTGACCCAGACTCATATGCAGTCAATGATTTGTCTTGATGTTTTCTATTTTTCGTTCTTTCTTTTAACTTTCCCATATGAGATTCCTCACCCATGCATTTTGGAGAACCAATAGTTTTTCAATGCAGATAACCAGAATGGAGTACAACTAAGGGCCAGGACAAATTATGACAACATGGAAGTACTGAGGTGGAGGATAACCTACCCAAAGGTTTCCCTGTCACCTTTTCAGCCTCACTGCCAGAGGATGCATTGTGCAGAACTCAAGGATGTGATGGTCCAACATATTTTATTTTTAAGTTTAATAAAACTATGCTGAATTTCCATGATCACTCAGCAGCTTCTAACTTCCCAACAGGATCTTCTACTTTCACTTGTCAGCTTTTAATTATAAAATTCCTTGCTTTAAGATGCTCTTCACAAGCCCATGTTCTTTGCATGCACTGTAGATCTCTGAGTTTCTATATTTTTCTTTGCTGGAGTTGGTCAGTGGGTCACATGAAACTTTTTTGTCTCATAGAATAAAGCATTTTTTGCACAGTTACAACAGTGCCTTAAAACTGGGCAACTTCTGCATAGGGGTACCATGATGGTGGTTATTATAAAATCATTTTGTATATGTACCCCTCTATGTATTGTGACTTCCTATTTACCCTATGAATATAATTCTCTATAATATGGTACTGCTCACCTTTGTCAGTCTCAAGTATACCCATTGGATCAAGGCTGTAGGCAGCAATATATATACCAGATCTGATTGACAGTAACAGAGGTCATATCCACAATGTCAGGGAGGTGGCACAAATGGGTTTAAACCAAAAGTTTTATAACACTGGAGGGGGGGGGATATTGCCGGGCGTGCTGCCGGTGTGATGCTGTATCGGGGATCTCGCTCTGACTCAACAGCGGGCCCCAGCCAGCACACAGGCAGAGTCAGGGCCAGCCCTGTGCGCTGATTTTGAAGCCACCCGGAAACTTTTATTTTCGGCTTCAAAATATACCCGCGTTAGTGGGTTAACTGTATACTTTAAGCACTTAATGAGACAACATAGAAATGATAACAATAATCATGAAGACAAAGGATACTACATTTACTTCAACCTGCCTGTGTCTGCAGCCTACGACATTGGAAGGATTAAAAATCTTTTTCAGTCTAAAAGATTCAATCCCACTCTTATCTACTACAGAAAAAATAGTGATAACAGTTATGAGGGGTGGTGATGATAATATGCATCGGTGACTTGGCATATGATAGCAACAGCCCATCAATGATAATGACAAACAATGTATAATAAAAAATATACACATTCATAATAATCAGATAGGGAAAAGGCCGAGGCATAAAAGGTAATAAATAATCAGCATGGTTAAAACATAAAATAACAAATAATATGATTATCCTGCAAAAGAGCTGTTCAAAGAATAAGGAATACGTCCAAAAAGAGCTGGAAAGCAACATCCTCAAACACAACCAAACATATTACCTTCTCTTGTGTATTTAGTGCCTCTTTTCCTTGGAAGTTTTTGCCACAGCCAATACTTTTCGGCAACTGGCGAGAAGTGACTTGCTCTGTGTCCACTCCTTTACCAAGTTTGAACAGCCAATGCCTGAAAAAAAGTGCCTTATATTCTTTTGTGGATCAATTTTTTATGGAATTCAGAAACTCTATTTCTGTCCACTCAACTATCTTTGACCTATAAATCTACAATTAATAAATTTTTGAACTGATTGATATATGGATACATGCTTTCCAGCAATCAACTATTTCCTTTTGCACAATAACAGATTTTTCTTTAACTGGTAGTACTGCAGCTGATATTACAATACTATTGTTAATCTTAACATGCACTGTAATCTATAAATAATTTTCTTATACTTTAATCCACTGGCTGTGATTTGTGAGCATACCTACTCTGAACACTATTATTCCAGCTATTGACTTGTGGCTGTATTATATGTAAAAAAAAAAATGCATTCCCTTCTCATGTGACATGTATCTTTGGATCCTAACCATCAGTACACTTATTGCTGTCTGTGATGTATTAGAACTGCTAGTAGCCAGTCCATATGATTATCTCAAGCCAAAGCAAAAAGCAATGAGGTGTGAATTTGTATTATTTTGCAAGGTTTGTCTAAATATTTCTGAAGCTTGTGTCATACATTTGTTTGTCTGCAAGAGCAGTGATATATAAGAATTGTACATATCAGTGTAAGAAAAATAATTGTAAATGTAATATCTCCATTCTTTTTAACTAGCAATAAACTGAAGCCTCTTTTAGACAGTTCTCTATGTAAATCATGTAGGAAATTATCAAAGGTAGTATAAAATGTGGTGGATAACTTCTTTTTGGGAGTACCAAGTTTTCAGGCACCAGCCAAAAATCCAATTACACACCCAAAGAAGTATGAATGGCAGATTTTTTTGTGACAAAAAGCTAAGGACTTATCAGGAACAGCAATTTTTCTTCAAAACTTATTATCTTTGGCGCTGAATGTGTACTCTAATAAGGAATGACATACTTATCCTATGTTATCAGTGGTATATATCAACAATAAACTATCTGCATAACAATAAGTTTAATGACAGCTGCTTTGCCTCTATATTTCCCATTCCTGCTTTTAAGGATTGATTCTTACAGATTTGCTTCTTTTATGCACTATTTATTAACATCTCAAATTTTAATGTTCATGTTTTGGGTTCCCTTATGGGGAACTAACTCCAAAATTTTCTATACTTTCCTTGTAATACATAAAAAACAAGAAAATATACATAAACATTACTGAAATGCTAAAAAATATATATCTTAAGATGAATATATATTTTTAATAAAGAAATAAATATTTTCCAAAGTCTATTTACTAATGAATGGAAGTCAACAAATAATAATTTTATGTGTAATTTCAAAGAGCCTTCATAAGATATGTCTATCAATTCATTCAAAAACTGTTGAGTGAAAGAAATTTGAATACAACCTATAATTCATTCAAAAGTATGAATCTGAATCTTCTGCCAAATATGAGGTGCACCACTTTATCAATTACTTATAGACTCTTACTACTATTACTATCCTTGGAACATGGTCTCTTTCTCTTTCACTCTCTCACAGATACACACATACATACACAACTACTTTGTCACACAAAGATATAATTCTATGAAACACAATGTTATCCTTCTTACGCCGTTTTATTATCATATCTGCCAATTAGTTGCTGGAGAGACAATTTTGCCAGGTCACCCATTGTGTTGCAGCCCATCTCCTCAGTGAGTGAGTCTCCAAGCTTTCCTCCTAGGTGACGTACTTTTCCTACAGGCAAACCATCCCACAGCTGGCTAACTTCATCCTGTGGTAGGACAGTCTGCTGGTTTGGCTTGTGGAGACCACACGCCAATTTGCTAAGCATCTAAAATTACATGAATAATAAATAATTAGGAATTATTATCACAGATGCTTTCAAAATCAGCATTTTGGATCTGGGTAACATGGATGTCTTACCATAAAGAAAAAAAATTATAGTGTCAACTAACTGGGGCAATAACATGGTATCTGCTCAATAAGGAGTTTATCATCATTTTGATGTAGCATAACTGAGCAATATACAATTAAGAAAAAGGCAAATTAGCAAATATTTGTGTGGACCTGGCCTACAAGCCACACATCCATGAAAGTTGACAATAAAAGAAACTTAATGCCAAGATTTAGGCATACATGCTTGCAAACAAGAAACCCAAATCTATTGGGTTAATATTTATTTGAATAATAAAAATGGTTTGCATGATAAAAATATACACAAATAAATCCTTTGTTATCACTGAGTGATCACTTGATCACTCTTTAGACTTCATTAGTTTGATAATCAGGTTCTTTCTAAAGTTGGTCTGTTTATAGTAGGTTTGATTATCTGAATACAGTATGAGTTCAGATACCTAAGAATGGATTGCACATGGTATAATATTGTTGACACCGGTCTCTTGCAAACACTGGCCAGGTGCAGTCTGAATGGTCATCCTGTACTACTGAGAGTTCTAAGAAATTCATAACCAGAAAGTATATGGTAAAGGGAGGACTTGTTTTTAGGGGGGGGAATTGCCTTTGCTGTATCAGGGCTTGCGCTCCGACTCAGCAGCAGGCTACAGCTGGCATGCGGGCAGAGTCCGGGCCAGCCCGGCGCGCCCATTTTGTAGCCGCCCGGAAACTTCTATTTTCGGCTTCAAAATATACCGGCATTGGTGGGTTAACTTCTGGAATCCTCAAGATCTTGTGTTAAGAATTTTAGATTTAATACAATTATTTATTTTCTATTTTCCTTATTTACTTATATCTTCATTCTTTCATTTATCTATAATTCAAGCTTTGGCTAATGGAAATAATTGTTTTAGTAAGATGTTTCACCACCTATATTAACATATCAAATAAATGAGCACTTTTTTCCTTGAAATACCTTGTCACAATTAGTAATTGCTCAAAGTCCAGAAAAGCACCAAGTGTAATTCAGTGATATTCTGAGGATTCATAGAGACCTTATATTACTGGTAGCTTATAACATTGAAAAAGTGGAACTAAATTTCCTTCATGTATACATCCTTTGTACTGACAACTTGTCCTATCTTTTACTGGGTGTTAGAGATCACAAAGATCTACCCAACAAACCTAAAGAAAATGAAAAGAAAATGATACTAGATATGAAGTATTATAGTTTTATAAACAAGAATTCAGTACTTATTATGCTGTTTGACTAATTATCCTTATTCTGATTTCTTACAGTTTCTGTGCTGCTCTATATTGCATATATCAAGTTTGAGCACTATAGACTTAACAAAATACTAGTTCTGTAGTCTTAATCCATTATAATCATTACTATACAATCATAATCTTGTTATTCTAGATAAATAAAACATAAAGAGCAAGATCTTAACCAACTAACAAAGGGTGTCCAACATATAAGTCACACGAAAAAGTAAACATTGCCGGGCGTTCCGCCAGTGTGATACTGTATCGGGGCTCACGCTCCGACGCAGCAGCGGGCCATGGCCAGTGTACAGGCAGAGTCTGGGCCAGCCCCATGCACCAATTTTGTAGCTGCCCAGAATCTTTTATTTTCAACTTCAAAATATACCAGCGTTAATGGGTTTAGCTTACTTACTGCATAATTAACATAATATATGGGATTTCCTTATAAATTTTTTTTTTTTAAATCTGACAGCATAAAAATAGTGGCATATAGCTACCTACATTTACCCAGTGTTGAGAAATATCTTTCCTACTGTCAGTACTCATTCAATTACTTTCATTGTTCAATATTCAGCAAAAATCCTCTTAATTACCATAAAAAGGTTTAGACCATTAATAAGTTTGGTAATGAATAATTGTATACTGGATGACCAACTTTAACCCACTAGCCACAGGTTTATGCAATGTTCAATGTAGTTGTTTTTTTTGTGAGTGGCTCCACAAGTGTTGCCAAGGAGTCAATTAGTAGGCCCTAGTAATTTCATTCTTTGAATTTGTGGGAAAATGTTGTTTTCATTCTTATGTTCTTTAATATCAATACTGTTATTATTATCAGTGACATACTGATTATAATAATGTCATAATACTAGTAACAACAGAAATAATAAAATAATTAAAACAAATACTGCCCCAAAACAAGTAAAATTGGAAAGAGATGAGATGAGACAAATAATCAACTCCTTGGTGACTAGGAAAATGTGGTGCCTTCTGTGTAAATACAATTATCAAACTAAAAATACAGCAGACATGGCATGTATTTTTGCCACTAGAACTAATGGGTTAATCCATCCTTTTTCAGTTCAATTCATTTTAATATCTCACATGCTGATATTTGGTTATAACATTAGAACTCTCACTTAAATTCACAATCAGTGCAAAGCCCTCTGCGACGGGAGTTTGCAAAGGCGATTGCATTGTTGTACCCACAGCCTAGGCAATGCGACGGAGATCAGCGCTAATTGGCTCTCAGAACCTGACCGTCGCAAAGTCAGGTTTGAGAGCCAATCAGCACTGACCTCCGTTGCATTGCCTCGACTGTGGGTACAACAATGCAATCGCCTTCGCAAATTCTGAACGCAGAGGGATTTGCAGCGATTGAGAATATGGCTGTCTCTTTGATAAGGATATGACCAGTCTAGGTAACATTGAAAGGGAAAATAGCTAAGCCACAATACCATTCAGCCACACATTCAGCCCAGTGGAACCCAAACTTTTTCATTCTGTGGCCTCTGAGCTAAATATAATAATCTCCACTGCCCCGTTATGTGATAGGCATCTTTTCAGATTTAGTTTTTACTAGTGATGAATAGTGTAATGGTAACAGTAGCTATAGGACAAGAAGACTTGTGAGTGTGTTTGAGTATTTTTCAGAGAGGATATTCAAAACATATATAAAAATGCATTATATAATGATCAGATTACTTAAATATCTTTCTATTTCACTCTAATCACATACCAACACCTCAATATAAGCTGACATGCAATTGCACTCAGATTAGACAAAACATAAACAAAAAGTATCAACAAACCTTATTGTGAGTAATCCCTGCTGAACATTTGAACCCTGTCTGCGCCAAGACAGCTGCTCGCATCTCTTCACAAATAAGTGCTGCATAAGCTAATCTTACATTATCCCAGTGAGGATGGTTGGAATCAAGAGGCAAAGCTGCATCCTCTCCATTTTCAAAAACACTGTTTAACCATTCATGAACACCCTTCTCTCTGACTCCTGGAGAAACAACCTGCCATTAATCTTATTACTCTCCCTCCTCTCAATATCTTTCTCTTCATTATCATTGAACCTTGGATAGACATATTTGCAAGAATCAAAGTTAGTCATCTTGTAGTTGAAAAAACAAGCACTAATTACAACATACCTTGTTGGTCCCCATCCTCAGTCTTATCATATCCAACAACCCAGCTTGACTTCAGCATATCAGTAGCAATGTGGGTGCCATTCTTCTTCTTGATCCTATCTTCTACTGTTTGTGTTAATTCTATATAGGCTTCATCTATGCTGGCTCTCTCAACACAGTCACTGAACTCGCACAGTACTTTTATAACCTCTTTACCAGCATCACGATACCTGAAAAAAAGAAAAAGAAAATGACAAAATATTCACTTAACCCACTTATGACGGGTGTCACACATATGAGACACCCAGAAAAGTAAATATTACCGGGCGTCCCGCTGGTGCGACACTAGATCAGAGTTTGCACTCTGACAGGTTCCCGGATTCAGGTACCAAGCCGATTTTGAAGCTGCGCGGGAAATATCCTTTTCGGCTTGAACATGTACTGTCGCTAGTGGGTTAAATACTCAAAAGAAAAAAATCTAAATTCTTACCTTTTATCTGCAAATTAGCCATGCATAGTTATTAGGAAAAAAAAAATCAAAGAGACAAAGAAAGAAAGAAGAAAATGCTGGCTCTAAGAACACACTGATGGCTTTTTATCTGAACTACTTAGGGCGAATTATGCCTGCCCCCTGCTAAATGGCAGGTGACATGAAAATGTTGTCATGGGAGAGTTTAGCTATGGTCTGTGGTGACACAAACTTTTAACAGCAACATTGTTCTTACAAGGACATGAAGTATGACAAATGCCAGAAATGATTGAAGTATTGCATATAGTGTTTACAGTCACTGTCACCTTATCAGCAAGTCATCTATGCATACAATTCAGTCTAAAGCAACAATTTCCTAGGTTGTCTATGCTTATAAGTCATACCTTTATATGTAATTTGTGATGATAATGTTATAGGCTATATCTAGTAGATGATAAATATTTGTTACCAGTATCTGCTAGACAAAAAATTCTGATTCAGGAAAAACAAAACATTCCTTTCACCATGCTTTACTTAACAAATGCTTTACTTCTCATATTCCTTCCTTACTATCCATAATGCTTTCATGCATCATACTTTGTGGTAAAGCTCTGAGTATCCTTCATCGACACTTACTTGGTGAGGTCAGCCTTGCCACGATTTACAGGCACCTGAACCAGCTGGATGTCAGGGCACTTGCCACGAGCTTCATCTCCCCGCATTCCTCTCTTGACACCAAAGGCTCGTGCTTCGTAGTTGACAGCAATAATTCTGGACAAATCAAACAAATATTAGCATCAAGAGTACTTGATTTTACATGATATATTCTGTCCTGTAGAAATGTTGCTTATAGTAATGAAATAGATTTCTCACTGAAAATGTGATCTATAATACATATAACCAAATTTATCTGTGTTTGAGCACATCATGTTGCATGAAATAAATTTACAGTAGTCTAGATTTTTTTTTCTTAAACATGGGCAACATTTGATGAAATAACAAACAATATATGAACACCCTTATATAAAAAGATACTATATGCTAAAATGCTGAGTTTGAGTCACTCATAATTACTAAAAACAGGTTTTTTATGTACATGTTGTTTTTGCAATAAATCTACTCCTATTGTCATCTACTCAAACATAAACCCATAATCTACCCTAAACATTCACAGTTTACCACAAAGAGACCACACCATCCACAGATTAGGAGAGCCCTTATTGGAAAACTTACCCGCCACCCTTCCAAGAGTTGTACTGTACCACAGCAGCTGGGACCCCTTTTATGTGAGGGTTGTCCCTTTCCTCCACTTGCACATAGAAGCAGTCCATGTCTAGGAGTACCACCACTCTGTCTGTCATCTTGCATTCGTTTGGCTCTGATAAAAATATTCAAAAAAGAAATAACAGAAAGCTGTAAGGGAAGGTAATGGTGAAATGAATAGCAATATCTTCACAAATCTAAGGATTTTGAAAATGATAATAGTTCCTAAACTTGAATTAGTCAAGAATCTATTTACATTAAAATATAGGCAAAAAAAATTACAGAAAGCAAGAAAATTATACTAAACAGGACAAAAATCCTTACCTTAAATTTTATAAATATTTTTAGCACTGCTATCGGCCTCCAAAGCTTCAGTAGCTCAAAACTGATGATGTGTTACAAAGGCTGTTGTAGTACTATGGTAATAAAGTGTGGACCAGAAGGGTCCCACAGCATAGTGGTTCAAGGACTGGCTATGGTCAAAAATTGGGAAGGGCTTCCACTCTTGGAAATGGTCTCTCACTGCCAAATTAAGTCCTTCAAAAGGAGGCACCTTCCAAGCCCTTACAATGGAGTTCATGGCATAAAACTGATCATCTTGGAATTCCTTATAACAATCACTCAGTCTTATTCTTTGGTATCAACAAGTCCAAAAGCACTCCATGTCAAATATTTACTCAAAAGACTAAAAACATTAAATGTACTTATCCACTGTACAATTAAAAATTTACATCATAAGAGGAAAAAGAAAAAAAAAGTTGCAACACGATCAGCTATTTTTACTACTTGCAGCCTCAGAGCAAATCTCATCCCAGATTTCTCCCTTCCTCCTCGATGAAATAAATTCAGATGCTGAAATCTTGGCACTGATTTCCCGAATGTCCATTGGGTCAAGAGGGAAGTTTTCCTCACTCGATTCTGATGAAAGGGAGCTGGATAAGATATTGCTCAAGTCTACTGTTGTGTTGTGTGAGCCTTCGCTGGTGGATACAGTGGATAATGCTTCTGTCTGCTCTTTGATCACTTTGCTTTCCTCCTCCTTTTCAACCACCTCTTTCTTGATTTTCTTGGTTCCCCTCTTCTTCTTCATGTTAGTGTTTTTTCTATTTCTTCATTATGACCAAGATTAGGTTTAATTCTGGCCCAAGTTCTGAAATTAAGATCCACAGCAATTTATTGTCTTGTGAGGTGAGCAATATGATAAGAGGAAAGAGAGTAAAAACTGAGGGAGCATAAGAAATAAAGAGAAAAGGAGAATTACACCAATACCAACCATACTTTAAAAACATTCTCATTATTGTCAAATCTTACGGAAACTTACTAATTCCAATTCATATTTTTTCTAAAGATATTGATGTTATTAATTACTGTCAATGAAATTCTTATTTAGAGGTTAAGCATAATCTACAAGAGAATAAAAAATCAAGAAACCACAATGATAATCTGGCCTAAAGCACTCCTTTACTTTTACCTGTTCAATATGCTTATAAAGTTATCCCAGCTCGTAATTCTTTAGCTGCAATATAATATGTCCAAACAACAGCCCATATCATATCAACCTAATGAAGTTTGGTTCCCTTTTCTGTTTAAACCAGTATTCAAAAAAGAAATAATCTGCTTACACCAGCAGTCAAAAAAAGACATTATCTGGATTTAAAATGCAGTTATCACTATCAATGTAATACAACCCTATCAATCATATTTTTTTTCAGTATCAGCAATAAAGGAGAGAAAAAAAGTTTTGAAATGCCTGGGGAATATAATTCAGAAGGATGTTAATATGAATGCATTACTATTGGTATAGTACATTTTAGGTATGCTTTTATAGATTATACAGTTTCCAGAACCAAGAAACTGGATATTCATGACCATGTACTGTTACAAACAAAATGGTGAAGGGTAATGCTAAAGTGATATCATGAAACAATTATACCAAGGCTTAATATCACATTATTATGGCATATTCATAATCATAGCAACTATCAATTGAGAAGTATAAACATAAGTATTGTAATCTCCATGCCTTTATGCCTGCCGAGTCATCGTGGAAAGGGTTCTTTTGTAATAGATGTATAGAGTACAACATAACTTGATATGAAATATAGTTTAGAATGACTTAATTCCTACCAATATTCGATCGGCCAGTTTGCTAAAATTGTGCGAGGCCTGACCCAATTAATATTCACAAATAGACATGCATATGCTCAGAAATAAATACATATGTCTATCTACCTCATAGATATACATAATCTATATATCCAGCTTTCATATATGACAAGACTGATAGATATGCATTTATTTCTGTGTATATGTAAGTCCATATGATGAATATTCATTGGGTTGGGCCTTGCACACTTTTAACAAACCAGCCGTAAGTCTTTATTTCAAATTTGCAGAATACGCAAAAAATTCATGGATGGACATAATGTAAGAGTGGACACTCTTCCTTCATCCTAATGAATAACCCATTT
The DNA here is from genome assembly GCF_003789085.1 of Penaeus vannamei. Taxonomy (NCBI): domain Eukaryota; kingdom Metazoa; phylum Arthropoda; class Malacostraca; order Decapoda; family Penaeidae; genus Penaeus; species Penaeus vannamei. The sequence goes on from NW_020868581.1 coordinate 970,259, forward strand.
CATCTTGAGCAACATATATAAATATATAATATATATAATATATATATATATATATATATATATATATATATATATATATATGTATATATATATATATATATATATATATATATATATATATATATATATATATATATAATATATATATATATATATATATAATATATATATATATATATATATATATATATATATATATATATATAATATATATATATATATATATATATATATAATATATATATATATATATATATATATATATATATATATATATATATATATATATATATATATATATATATATATATATATATATATATATATATATATATATAATATATTATAATATATATTATATATATAATATATATATATATAATATATATATATATTATATATATATACATATATTATATATATATATATATATTATAATATATATATATATATATATATATATACATATATATATATATATATATATATATATATATATATATATATATATATATATATATATATATATATATATATATATATATATATATATATATATATAATATATATATATATATATATATATATATATATATAGATATATATATTTATATGTATAATATATATATATATTATTATATATATGTATAAATATGTATAAATATGTATAAATATGTATAATATAAATATATATATATATATATATATATATATATATATATATATATATTATGTATATATTATATATATTATATATATATATATATATATATATATATATGTATATATATATATATATATGTATATATATATATATATAATATATATTATATATATATATATGTATAGTATATATATAATATTATATATATGTATATATATATATATATATATATAATACATATATATATATATATATATATATATATATATATATATATATATATATATATATATGTATATATATATATATAATATATATATGTATATATATGTATATATATACATATGTATATATATATATATATATATATATATATATATATATATATATATATATTATATATATATATATATATATATATATAGACTTCTTGAAGTTACTGGTCTTCACTATAATTACAAGATATAATGTGAAATTGATCCCAGATGTTATTATAAACCTAAAAGAGATTGTGAACTAGGGATTGAGCCATTACTTGTTGCTGTGATTGTTAGATTAAAGGTGGTAGCATGGTAGTAAGTCTAATTCACATATATTATATCTATATTTTTAGGCCTATTGAGGGGCATACTTTTTTTATCTTATTTATTTTCTAATTTTCACTTTTTGTGGTAATTCATGATTCAGACCTAATGAAAATAGGGGAAATTCAAGATACTGAATTGTGACAGAATAAACATAAAATGATATAATAGAGGCAAACTTTACCCTACTTATGGTCTATCTTTTAAGTCTCCAAAATGTATGAAATTAGAATGCATTATTCCTGTTCTCTATTCATATTTCTGAGATCTACCTCTCCCACCTCTTAAAGTTTGACAATCAAAAATTCTCTTACTGGTAGTGTCCATGAATTACTACTTCATGAATTTGAATTCTTTTCAATAGGTAGAACCTATTCTGCATATCATGAATATTTAAATGACATAACACATATAAGGCATCTGAAATGACATAAATGCATGGAAAACAGTTCCCTAGATGCGGAAAATAAGTCATAGCTTTGTCTACTGTTAAGGGGACCGTCCCTGAGAGAGGGGGGGGGGGGGGTTAAATTAAGATAGTTAGCGTATAGTATAGGTACATGGATGAGGAAACTACCAAACGAGTATTAACCACCTGCTATGGCTCGTTGTCTTGCAGCCGGCGTGCGAGTCCCTCAGCATCCGGAGAGGTACGTCGCTAATGAGCGCCCAGGTACACCTATGTGGACTCTTGCTTGCGGCAATCGTGCATAAGGCATTTAATTATGACATTGCGCATAGATATGAGTTCGTGAATGTTCAAGGAACACTTTTATACCAATATCAGGAAAAAATTATATCACCGTGATTTATGACGAAATATTTTGTGAAATATATTTTTAAAAAATGTATGTTTTATGTCCTTTTACACACGAAATATGCTTTGATCGAGACTCCCTGGTAATATGTTTTAGTTTACGTGGTAATATATACGTATATCACATACGAAGCACTAATGTTTAAAAATAGCCTTATAAGGAAGGATTGAAATATTTCCGTTACATTTTGCTCAACAGTCGGTACATCACAGCAGGGGGCAATTTGAATTGATTTGAAATTGGTAGTTACCGTTGTAAAGCCCAATTCAATACGAATGTTACCTAAATGTCAGATTTTTAAACTTCGGATGTATAAGCGAAGCAGATTATTTCATGTTGAAGATGATAGTACTCAGTAATACCTGCTCTGAAATAAAAACTATATGGAATTTTGAGCTCGGATGTATGCATAGTCTTCGTCTGGCGTTCAAAAAGCTATCGCATCCGTTTCGTGCGTTCCCGATAAAAATGAATATGTTTAGACGTTACTGTAAGTCTTAGGCACCATAAATTGGCAAATATCCCACAACACCTAGGCGTCTGCATGATTTTATGCACTTCTTAGTAAAGATAATGGGTGCAAAATGCTAATCATAAACTATACACTTGTTCTCCTTTGCAATCTTATAATATTGACAATTATCAAAGAAAATGGTATGAGAGGGATAACTAATATATTTTATTATTTAGATATGAAAGTCAATGTAGGCCTACTAAATTATGATGATTAATCTTTTTAACTTTATGTGCGTGCCTTCACGTACATATGATCCTCCTCGAAAATTATAAACACCCAGTGCCCCCCCCCCCCCCCCCCCCCCCCCCGTGTGAGGCATGGGAAATATTCAACGACTTTCGTAAGTTCTCGAATTCAATGTACAAAATTCATATGCTTTTGAAATTCTCAAAATTGAACCACCATGTTGTATTCATGCCAGGAATTTATAATTAGAATGATTTTGTACTAATGTTGCCATCCACAGTTCCCCATTTCTTCAAAATAAAAAAAAAATAATAAAAATAAAATGGAAAATAAGAAAAAATAAAAAATAAAAAAAAAAGGTTTTTATCTGGTTTAGATTAGTTGTCTCTATGGTAAAATGCATTTATTAAGCTTTTCACACGAAAATTTCAACTTTTATGAACGAAAAAAAAAAAAAAAATTACATACCTTTACAGAATAGCGTCCCTATTGAACATGAAAATTCCTATTGACTTGGTAATCATTGCATTGCAAAGTAAACTAAATAAGCATTTTTTTGATATATAATATCATTAGATTCAGAAAAAAATAACAGAGATAACGAACTTTGGCAAGGGGACAAATACAAAACGCCGTAGCTCCATCATTTTTTTATGAATCTTCGGTACATCCCAACTCACGTAATTTTCATGCGATCCAAATGCAGTTTGTTGCTTTCACTAGAGCCTCGGCGTCCCAAGGCCATGTAAAAGGCCGATTTTTGAATTTTTGTGTTAATCAAAAAATAATAATATTTTAATGCTGAAAAATAAATAAAAAGTAGTTTTTATGCCAAGCTGTCCCCCGCCAAAAAAAAAAAAAAGGAAATTCAAAATTCGGCCTTTTACATGGCTATAGGCTAGAGTTGATCTAACACTAGTATTTTTGGGGGAATATTCTGTAAAGCGCTCTGATAGTTGGGATGTACCGAAGACATACCAAAAAAACAGCGATTTTTTTCGACTTTTTGGGGGGTGCCCCCCAATGGGGGGGCAAAGTTAAAATTTATATATATAACGGAGCGCAATTCTTTACTCTATAGCATGCAAAAAGAATCAATCAGTTATCTCTAACCGATATTTTTTTATGATGTATAGAGTAGGGAAAGGTGGCCATTTTCAGGGACGGTCCCCTTAAAGCAATAACTGCCTCATTTCCAATAAAATTTTCTTTTCTTAAAAAATCTTCTTCAAGATTATTCTTAGTATTGTAAAAACACAGTAGTGTTTTGCCATCCATAACATTACATCATATTTCAACAAGAACTTGAAAATTTCTTAGATTTTAAATTTACAGTACACATGCGAATACATCTGTACTGTGAATGCAGTACATGGGTGGATTCCTTTCAATCTCTACTATCCAAATATATATGCCACAGAATCAGTCCCTATATTGTTTAATGCAGAGGGAGGACACAGCTGCTGCCCCCCAACCCCGCAATGGAACACAATGAATCATCTATGAATTCATGAAAGGGGAGAGTGTACAACTGACATGTGGGAGCGAATGATGGCCAGTCTGTCCAACACTATCTCCTGCAATGAACACATGGAAGATACTTTGATTTCCTGGGTGGGGGTTGGGGGGCAGTAACCCCCCATGGAGAGTTGCAATAAGGTAACTGATTCTGTGTATATCATTCATATTACATCCCGCAATTTCCCTGGTACTATTCATGCCTTCCCCTGCTATTGGGCCCAAGAATGTGATGGCATAGGGGGCTTCCACACATTCATTCCTATAAATTTGGGTAATGTTTCAGAATAGTTCTGCCAAATGGATCACAATGATTTTCGTATCGGAGAATTCCTCTCACTCTGTATTAAAATATATAGAAATTATTGTGTGGAAACCCCCCCCTATTAGTGACGTGAACAGGCATGGGCATGAAAGGTTCCAGGGATATTGCAGGGTAAAATATTAATAATATACAAAGAATCAGTCTCTATGTTGTCTAATGCAGAGGGCTATGCCCCTTGCGACTCCCGCCCTTATGGGAGCTGCTGCCCACCAACCCCCACAATGGAAAACAAAGATCTTCCATATATTCACGACAGGAGAGAGCGCCCAATGGCGAGTCTGTCTGATGCTCTTTTCTACAATGAATACGTTGGATTCTTTGTTTTCCTAGGCGGGGTGGAGGGGAGCAGCCCCCTTTGGAGAGGTCGCAGGGGGCACAGTCCCTTGCATTAGACAGTAAGGTAATGGATTCTGTGTATCGTTATTTATAATTTCCCTGGTACCTTTCATGGCCTATCCTGCTATCAGGGCCAAGAATATGGGGGTTTGGGTGGTTTATGCACAATAATATCTTTATATTTGGATAGTAGAGAGTGAGAGGAATCCATCAATACAAAATTCATTGTGATCCAT
>NW_020868581.1:982942-985442 GCF_003789085.1 Penaeus vannamei
CTTCTGGTAGGGCGATAAGCTGATAAGATTATTGCCGTCAGGAAGTAGTGAATGTTACTGATGTGGCTGCGGTGAAACCTGAGTAAACATGTTCCGATTTTCTTTATCGTTCTCTCTCTCTCTCTCTCTCTCTCTCTCTCTCTCTCTCTCTCTCCTCTCTCTCTCTCTCTCTCTCTCTCTCTCTCTCTCTCTCTCTCTCTCTCTCTCTCTCTCTCTCTCTCTCTCTCTCTCACGGTCTCTGTCTTCTCTCTCTCTCTCTCTCTCTCTCTCTCTCTCTCTCTCTCTCTCTCTCTCTCTCTCTCTCTCTCTCTCTCTCTCTCTCTCTCTCTCTCTCTCTCTCTCTCTCTCTCTCTTCTCATTTTCTCCATCTCCTCCCACTCCTTGTTCTTACCCGGGCTTCCACCTTCCCGAGAACGTCTTGAAAGGAGTTATTTAATCCTACACGTGGCCGAGGCGCTGCTGAGGCCTCTGTAATTTGTGTAGCACTGTTAAACAATATATATTTTTTTTCTTGTTTTTGTTTTCACTCGTAACTTTCAATTTTTTTTGTTTTTGTTTTTGTTTTCAATCGTAACTTTTTTGGGGGTTGTAATACCAAAGAGGAAAGGTATTAGGCTGCGTATGTTGTGGTTTTGGGTCAGTGCGGTCGAGGTGGGTGTCATTTGCGTTAAACGTGGATGAACAAGTAGGGGTTTCCCGGATATGGTAATGTTCGTGGGTAAGGTGGAAGGGGAAGAGGGGAGGAGGGGTGATTGACGCCTGGCAATTCGGCGGCGTAGGGGTTAGTTCTCCGAGACGCGCTTCAGGATCCAGGGAAGGCTTCTTTGGGCTTCCTTTGGGCTTCCTTTGGGCAGTCTTGTTCATTTGGGTTTCCAGTTATCGGCGGGTGAAAGGCCATTCTCTGGGATGAAATGAATTAAAGGCAGGCTCGGGGGCTTTTTTGTTGTTGTTTTTTGTATTTGTTTTTTTCCCTTGTGTTGTATTAAAGCGATGCGACACTCCCTCTGACGCAGGGGAGATGGGGAGGGGGGGCTGCGGTGCCGGAAACCCTTTGTCAAGGATATATGTATTTTTTTCTCTCATTTACGACAGGATTTTGTGAATGGGTGGAGTCCTGTGCTTGGGGAAGCCATACACCCACACAGAGTTCATGCTTGTGAAAAGACACGTGGAAGCACTTTGAGCATTGTGTTGAGAAGATGCGGATTGGTGTGCTTGCAGTGCCGCAGAGCAATTGGATTAGGTCATACCATTGATGCCAATTCTCATCGCTTCATATTTTCTGTAACGTTGTTGTTGTTTTTCTTCCCCAGCTGGAGACGTTCCCGGGTCGCGAGGGAACCTCTGTGCCTCAGCTGACCGATGGCGTCGTCATGGCAACCGTCCTTCACCAGATGTGAGTACTCTCCCGGTCTCGGAATCGGACTCTACTTCCTCTTTCTTCTCCTTTTTTCCTGGTCTCCCTCTTCTTTTCCTACCGTCCCCTCCCTCTTCTTCCCGTTTCTCCTTCCTCCCTCCTCCTCCTCCCTTCTCTCCTTCCTCCTCCTCACACTTCTCTCCTTTCTCTCCCTCCTCCTCCTCCCTCTTCTTTTCCTTCTCCTCCCCTCTTCCTCTTCTTTCTATCCTTTATCCTCCCTTCTTCATCCTCCTCCTCTTCTCTCCTTCCTCTCCCTCCTCCTCCCCCTTCCTCCTTCCTCTCCTCCTCCCCTCCTCCCTCTCCTCCTCCTCCTCCTCCTCCTCCTCCTCCTCCTCCCTCCCCCCCTCCTTGTCTTCCTCCTCCTCCTGTTCCCTCTTCTCTTCATCGTCCTCCTCTTCTAACCCTCTCTATTCTCTTTATCGTCCTCCTCCACAAACCCTACCCCTTCTCTTCCTTCTCCTCCCTTCTTCCTCTTATTTCTATCCTTTATCCTCCCTTCTTCATCCTCCTCATCTTCTCTTCCACCTTCTTCTCCCCTCCCTCCTCCTCCTACCCTACTCCCTTTTCCCTTCCTCCTTCCCCCCTCTTCCTCCTTGTTCCTCTTCCTTTCTCTTCCTCCCTCTTCCATTCCATACTCTTCTTTGTTTTCAATGCTTGTCACGTGTTAATGTGTGAGAGTTTCCGTAAATGTGTTCAAGCGAAGGGAGCAGTGTAGTTTGTTCTCTCTGCTGGATGCCGAAGACGCGTTATCATTCCTTATGGTGACCTGCACAGTTCGATTTCCTTATCTCACCACCGCGTTATCAGCCTAATGCCGGTATGACTCATGCACGAGTCACCACACCGTTATTTTGTAGACGAATTGTGTGTCGGCATTTGTTTGTTTGTGTGTTCCGACGAGAGGCTCTGTGGCCGCGGCACGATCAGGTGTTGATGCCAGCGTCATGTGACAAGATGTTGGCATCCGCAGCTGACGATCACCAGGTGGCGTCGCAGGCCATCGGCGGGTGACGGCGTTCGGCCCGGCGGACACACCGGGTTGATGTGGAGATGTATGCTTCGGCGGTGTTAGATTGGGGGATG
>NW_020868581.1:988040-998040 GCF_003789085.1 Penaeus vannamei
CTCTCTCTCCCTCTCCTTCCCTTCCTCTCTCCTCTCCTTCTCCTCTCTGTCCTTCTCTCTTCTCCTCCTCTCTCCTCTCCTTCACTCCCTCAACTGCTCACCCTTCTCCTCTCCTTCCTTAACTTTCCCTCTCCTCTCCTCATCCTTCCCTTCCCTCCCTCGTTCTCCTCTCCGTCTCTCCTCTCTCTCCTTCTCCCTTTCTCGCTCTCCCTCCCTCTGTCCTTACTTTCCTCTCTCCCTCTCCTCCTTCCTCTCTCTCGCCTCTCTCCTTCTCCTCTCTCTACACCAACTCACAATCCCTCTCTCTCTCCTCCCTCTCCTTACTCTCCTCTCTCCTCGATCTTCTCCTTCCTCCCCTCAATTCCTTCTCTCCTTTTCCCTTCCCTCTCTTCCCTTCCTCCCTCTCATACCTCTCCCTCTTATTTTCCTAATCCTTCTCCTCATTTTATTACATCCAATCATGGACACAGGGTATACATTTAAATGGACGGGATTAGACAAATGGACAAGTCAGACGATATGAAAGTTTAAGCATGCTAAAGGCTTCAGTGGGATCTTCTTTGGGTGAATTCGGGAGATAAAAACTTGGGTAAGATCGCCACACTGTTGTGAAATCTGGATGATAGAATCTTTGGTGTGTTTTTTTATGGAATTTATGTCTATACAGCCTTTTGGCATTTTTTTGTCATTGTCATGTCACCTTTTGTACTATTTATGCTTGTATTTGAGCGGGGCAGCGAAAAGTCCCCCACCCCCCGTAAAGTTCAGAAAATAGATTCCGAGTTACGAAATTGTTTGTGTGATTATCTTAATTGCACTAAGATAACGTGACTTGAGAACTGGGATTTGTTCAATTAACAAAGATCTTGCGTTTAACAAATTTAGTTTTGTTTATAGCGAAATAGATTATTGGAATACTGTCGACTGTATTTGTTAATGTTGTAAATATACTTGTGAAACTAACTCAACTGCCCATTGAGCTTGAAATGTTTCATAAGAGATATCAGGTAAACTTCCTTCGCGATTAAGCCCCTGGCGGGTCACAGAGCGGCGCCTGGTCGTTGCCGGATCACAAAGCACATTCGACTCTCATTAAGTCGGATCGGCCGAGCGGGGATCTGGAAGGCGGGTCACGTTGCGCGCGAGTCCGAGCGAGCGATCGCCCTCCCTCATTACGGCGAGTTCTCACGGTGAATCGAGGCGAATCCCGGGCTCGGGCTGGCACTTACGTCGCCATGATGAAGTGCCGTGCCCGAGGAAGCCGTTTGTTGCGGCGCAGACGGCCACGGGGGCAGGAGGGCCTCCGTCGCCCGCGGTGGAGCTCCGCCAGCGGCCAGGCTCCCTCTTTAAACCACAATTGAGTAGAAATTACCCGTAAATGTGGGAACCGCCTCGATGAGGATCAATTCAAGTCTATAACTTCATAGAGTAAGAGTCAACCAGGCGGGCGCTTATGCAGTTAAGAGTGACGCGTTATGGGCGGGGAGGGCGGGCGGGGGGGCGCCCTCCATCAGCCGGAGCTGCCGCCGCATTTTTTCCCTCCGTAATCGAGAGGGCGAAGCCTGGATTACACTCGGGACGTAATGGATCACGCGCTCATGACGAGCCTGTGTATGATTTTGCTGTTAGTCCGTGAAGCGAGGCCTTTGATGAGCGGCGCCGACGTGGCTGACGGCGTCCGATTGCGCATCCACGGGCCGGATCTTCGACTTCCCCTTCGCGCCATCACGAGGCCGTCTTCGCGCGCACCGGGACACGCAAGCCACCTTCGCGTACTTCTGAATATCGTTAATCTAAAAGAAACTCCATACAAAGCAAGTTGTTTACCTGCCAACTCGGGGGCAGTTTCCCCGCTATTTGGCCGTCGTGTGTATGGGGATCGCCGTTATTTATACGAGCTTAGAACCACATTTAAGCTGCAAGTTATGTTCGCCGAACCCTTCTTCCTCGGTGAGATGGACGCACAGGTGGTCTCTCTTTTACGGGCAATACATTAGGCTGCTATTATTTTTTATTTGACTGCTTACCTCCTGTAAACATATGGCTTCCCTTGCTGTACATGCAGGAGGTCATCCATGTTTTCTCTGTCCGGGAGAATGTTGAATGTAACTGCTCTTGGAAACGTGACTTACTTTTATACGACGGAGCATATGTGATGGTCCCAGAACACGTGCAACAGTCGTACCAAGGAATCTAAAAGAATCTGTACTAATAGCCTATACTTATACTATACTTATAGCTTCCTTGAGTCATACAATTAAGTATCAGGATCTGATATAAGAACGGGTCGATTCTAACAACTGATTCCTGATTCCTTTATCTTGTCTTGCAACTCTTCAGCTGGGTGCCACGAGCAAGTCCACTGAAAAATCACTTTGTAACATGAGATTTCCTCTCTCTCTCTCTTTCTCTCCCCTCTCTTCCTTCCTCTCTTCTTATCTATTACTATTTCTCTGTCTATCTCGATTCCTCTCTCTCTCTTACCTCTGCTCTCTCTCTCTCCTCTCTTCCTCATTTTTTTCTCTCTCTATCTATCTATCTATTTCTCTGTCTATCTCCATTCTCTCTCTCTCTCTCTCTCTCTCTCTCTCACTCACTCTTTCTCTATTATCTGATTTATCTATCTGTCTATCTCCATTCTCCTCTCTGTCTCCTCTGTCTCTCTCTCTCTCTCTCTCTCTCTCTCTCTTCTCTCTCTCTTTCCTCTTCTCATCTCTCTCTCTCTCTCTCTTCTCTCTTCACTCACTCCTCACTCTCATTCTCACTTCTCTCTCACTTTCACTCACTCTTCTCTCTCTCTCTCTCTCTCTCTCTCTCTCTCTCTCTCTCTCTCTCTCTCTCCTCTCACTCTCTCTCTCCCTCCTCTCCTCCCCTCTCCCTCTCCCTCCCCCTCTCCTCCCTCCTCCCTCCCCTCCTCCTCCTCTCTCCCTCCCCCTACTCCTCCCTCTCTCCCTCCCTCACCTCCCCCTCCCTCCGCTCTCCTCCCTCCTCCCCTCCTCCCCTCCCTCTCCTCCCCTCTCCTCCCTTCTCCTCCCTCCTCCTCCTCTCCCTCTCCCTCCCTCCCTCTCCTCCTCCTCTCCCTCCTCATCTCCCTCCCCCTCCCTCCCTCTCTCCTCTCTCTCCCCCTCCTCCCTGCCTCCTCCTCCCCTCCCTCCCTCACTCCCTCCCCCCCCCCTCCTCCCTCTCTCCCTCTTCATCCTCCTCCTCCCTCCCTCTCTCCCCCCTCCATCCCCTCTCCCTCTCCCTCCTCCATCCTCTCCTCTCTCCCCCCTCCTCCCTCTCCCTCTCTCCCTCTCCTCCTCCCTCTCCTCTCTCAGCTCCTCCTCCCTCCTCCTCTCTCCTCCCTCCCTCTCCCTCTCTGGCCCTCTCTCCCTTCCCTCTCCCTCCTCCCTCCTCTCCCTCTCTCCTCTCCTCCCTCTCCTCTCATCCCTCCCTTCTCCCTCTCCCTCTCTAATCTCCTCGCCTCCCTCCTCTCGCCTCGTCTCCCTCCTCCCTCCCTCTCCCTCTCTCCTCCCTCCTCTCCTCTCTCCTCCCTCTCCTCTCTTCACTCCCTCCCTCCCTACCTTCCTCTCTCCTTAAGTCCCTCGCTCCGCTCTCCCTCTTCTCCTCCCTCTCCTCCTCTCCCTCTCTCCCTCCTCCCTCCCTCTCCTCTCTCCCCTCCCTCTCCCTCTCTCCTCCCCCGCACCTCTTCTCTCTCGTCACCTCCCTCCCTCCCTCTCGACCTCTCTCCCTCCCCTCCTCCCTCCCTCTCCTCTCATCCGCTCCCTGCCTCTCTCTCTCTCCTCTCTCCCTCTCCCTCTCTCCCTCCCTCCTCCCTCTCCGCTCTCCTCCCTCCTCCCTCTCCCTCTCGTTTCCTCTCTCCATCTCCTCCCTCTCCTCTCTCCCCTCCTCCCCCCTCTCCCTCTCTCCCTCCTCTCCCCTCTCTCCCTCCCTCCTCCTCTCGCCTTCTTCTCCTCCCTCCTCCCTCTCCCTCCTCCCCTCTCCCTCTCCCTCCCCCTCCCCATCCCTCACCTTCCCCTCCCTCCTCTCCTCTCTCCTCCTCTCCCCTCCCCCCCTCCTCCTCTCCTCTCTCCCTCCCTCTCCCTTCTCCCTCCTCTCCTCTCCCTCCCTCCCTCTCCCTCCCCTCTCGCCTCCCTCCCTCCTCCCTCCCTCTCCCTCTCCTCCCTCCTCTCCCTCTCCTCCCTCTCCTCCTCCCTCCCTCTCCTCTCCCTCCCCTCCCTCCTCTCCCTTCTCCTCTCTCTCCCTCCCTCTCCCTCCCTCCCTCTCCCTCTCCCTCCTCCTCCCTCCTCTCTCCCTCCCTCTCCTCCTCCTCCTCTTCTCTCCCTCCTCCCTTCTCCTCTTCCCTCCTCCCTCCCTCCCCCTCTTCCTCCCTCCCTCCCTCCCTCTCTCTCCTCTCCCTCCCTCCTCCTCTCCCTCTCTCCCTCCCTCCTCTCCTCTCTCCTCTCCCTCTCCCTCCCCCGTCCCTCTCCCTTCCTCTCTCTCTCCCTCCCCTCTCCTCTCCCTCCCTCTCCCTCCCTCCCTCCCTCTCTCCTCTCCTCTCCTCCCTCCTCTCGCCTCATCCTCTCCTCTCCTCTCCCTCCTTCCCTCCCCTCTCCCTCTCCCTCTCCTCCCTCTCCCTCCCTCCCTCTCTCCCTCTCCCTCTCCTCCCTCTCCTCTCCCTCCCTCCCTCCCTCTCCTCCTCCCCCTCCTCCCTCTCCCCTCCCCTCCCTCTCCCTCCCTCCTCTCTCTCCCTCCCTCCTCTCCTCTCCCTTCTCTCCCTCTCCCTCCCTCCTCCCTCCCTCTCTCCCTCCTCCTCCCCTCCTCCTCTCCCTCCTCCCTCCTCCCTTCCCTCTCCCTCCTCCTCCTCTCCCTCTCCCTCCCTCCCTCCTCCCTCCCTCTCTCTCTTCTCTTATACTAAAGCCCCCACAGTTACGTAAGAATCTGCCTCCCACAAAGGTCTATCACACTTCCCCCCCCTGTACATTACCAATTCATTTCGCTCAAGCACCTAGGATTACGTAATTGCTTGCCCATATGTTCTCTTCCCATGGGACTGGCGACACCCCCTTCATGTACATACCTTTAAGCTGTAATGCATTTCCTTATATTTCATCAAATTCGTTTTAATGATTTACGTATGGTTGTAATAATTATGATGGTGGTGGTAACAATGATAATGTTGATGACTGTAATAATGATAATTATAACAATAAATAATAAAATAGCAATGAGAGTGATAATGATTGAATAATAAATAATGATAATTGATATATTGATAATAAAATGAATAATAAATGTAATGTTAATGATGATAATAATGATGAAATATGATGTTGATTACTACAAACAATAATGATAATGATTATTAATGATAAATGATAATTGATGACAATAATAAATTGATAATAATAATAATGATAATGATAATTAATAATAATAATATAATAATGATAATAATAAGATGATGATAATATGATAATACAATAATGATGGCAATAATTATGATAATGCTTATGGTAATGGTGATGATGATAGCCATAATGATATCAGTAATAACAATAGTAATATTAATGACAATGCTGATGATAATGATACTGAGAATAAGAACAAAAATAACAAGAAAAACAAGCGACCGAGGCCTCAGTCGCCGGCGCTCTCGGCCGAGGCGAACACCGGGCCAAGAAAGAGCTACACCATTTCTCGACGTGATATGCTAATCCAGGCTGTAGCATCCCCGCAGCCCGAGCCGGTGCTCAGCATCCATAACCGAGCATACACGGCTAATCCGAGCCACTTAGGGCGCCGTTTGGTCACGTGATATACCGCCATCACACAAACCACTTAACCCGCTAATTCACCGGAGGATATTACACACCTCGTTATCAGGCCAACCAACTGCTCGTAATTGATCTACAACCATCAGCAGGAGACCTTAATTAACCCTCGCAGCGGCCTCCCCTCGGCGGGCGCCTTCCCCTCGGAGCCCGCCAATGAGAACGCGCGACGCTCCGCCGGGGCGTTCGCACGGGCGGCGGCGGCGGCGGGGGGGGGCGACCGGGCCGACCTCCCGCACCTTCAGGAGCGAGGAGCCCTAATTGCCCTCGCTCGTTACTAATTGTTTGCTTAATGACGGCCCATTCGTTTCGCGCGGGGCGGCCAATGGGAGAGGGGTTTTTCGGGAGCTGGGGATCAATGGGCCAATAAAAACCGGGGGAGAGACGGCCACTTAGCGGCGGGCCAATCGGCGGGCCATCCGCGGACTCATCCGCAAGAGGATATTGATGCGGTGTGAGGACAGCCATCATTATCGCCGGAGGAAGACGGAATTCCGCTCCAGCCTTTTAAGGGCGAAATTTCCGACCCGATCCCCACGGACGTCGCCCCAAAGCGCACCGGGGTAACGGGAGTCGCCCTGAGAACGCGGCCAGCCTGTCCAAAAGCCTCATCATCATTAGAGGCGAGGGAGTTCGAGGGGGACGATGAGCCGCGGGCGTCGCTGCCTCGCCCCTTCTTCCCTCCGTCACGTGAGATCCCCTGCGTCTCCTTTGCGTTGCAGGATATGGGTGTCTCTAATTAAGGAGGATTGACGCTGTCTGTCCGTCAAGGTAGAGCGTGAGGGGGGGTGACTGTCGGGGCTGTCGATCCCCGGCGCTTCTCCCGGGTAGGGGGTGGGTTTGGTGGGGTGGGGTGTGTGGGGGGGGGGGGGATTTCCGCTTGTTGTCGGAGCAGTGTGGCGTTTAGTGTCAGAATGTGGGTTTTCATCTTCTGTCCTGTCTCTCTCTCTCTCTTCTCTCTCTTTCTCTCTCTCTATCTATCTATCCTCCCTCACTCTCTCTCTTTCTCTCTCTCTATCTCCCCTTCCTCTCTCATTCTTTCTCTCTCTATCTCTCTTATATATATATATATATATTATATATATATATATATATATTATATTATATATATTATATATATATAATATTATATATAATATATTCTCTTATTCTCTCCCTTCATTCTCATTCTCTCTCTCTTCCCGTCATTCTTCTCTCTTCTCTCTCTCTCATCTCTCTTCTCTTCTCTCTCTCTCTTCTTCTCTTCTCTTCTCTCTCTTCTCTCTCCTCTTCTCTTTCTCTTTTTCTTCTCTTCTTGTCTTCTCTTCTTCTCTTCTCATTCTCTTGTCTCTTCTCTTCTCTTTCTCTCTTTTCTTCTCTTCTCTTCTCTTCTCTCTTTTTCCTACTTAATCCTTCTCTTCTTCTTTCTCTCTCTTTCTTTTCTTGTTCATCCGTTCCTCTTCTCTTTTCCTACTCTTCTCCTCTCCTCTCTCTCTTCTCTTTCTCTCTCCCTTCCTCATTTTTCCTTCATCTTTCCTCTTCTCTTCTCTTCTCTTTCTCTTCTCTTCTCTTCTTCTTTTTCTCTTCTTTTCTCTTCTCTCTCTTCTTCTTCTCTTCTCTTCTCTTCTTTCTTCTTCTCTTCTCTTCTCTTTCTCTTCTCTTTTTCTCTTCTCTTCTCTTCTCTTCCTCTCTTCTCTTCTCTCTTTTTCTCTTCTCTTTTCTCTTCTCTTCTCTTCTCTTTCTCTTCTCTTTTCTCTTCTCTTTCTCTTCCTCTTTTCTCTTCTCTTTTCTCTTCTCTCTTCTCTTTCTCTTCTCTTTCTCTCTCTTTCTTTCTTCTCTCTCTCTTCTTTCTTTCTTCTTTCTCTCTCTTTTCTCTTTCTTTCTCTCTCTCTCTCTCTCATCTCTTCTTCTCTCTTCCCTACCTACCTATTCTTTCCCACTCCTCTTCCTTTCTTTCACTCTCTTTCCTTGCTCTGTTTCCCGTCTTCTCTTCCTCCCTCGCCTGTTCCTTTCCTCCAGTCCTCCTTTCCTCTTCCTCTCTCTATACGTCCTCGCCATCCTCCCTCATTCCCTCCTTCTTCTTTGCTTCAATTATTTATAGATTTTGAACAAACTATTTATTCTAACTTTCAGTGTGTGATTTCGATAATTTTCTATTTCGTTCAGTTAAGCAAAATAAAAAAAAAATTAAAAAGGATAGAAAAGAAAATACCAGTTAATAACGTACAGCGATTTTTTAAAATCTATTGTAACAAGTTATGGGATTCAGTGTCACACTACCACTTTTTCCGTCATTTTTTTTTTTACAATTTTCTGAAATTTTGTCCATTTTTGAGCGAATTGTCGATTTTCCAGTCAGACGATAATGATCGTTTCCGTCAACTTTTTCAGCCGAACATAGTCAAATCAAGAGCTATATTCGAGAATGTATTTTATGTTAAATAAAAATTTGTCAAAAAAATACGGAAAAAAGTGCTAGTGTGACAGCACCTTTAGTCATCTTTCACCAAATGATATAACATCATATCAAATAACTTACAGAATTTCAATATATGAACAAATTTCCATAACATGATAATACTTCATATAAACAGATACATGCCAAGGGCGACATGATTATGAAGTATCATTTTGTAGCAGATATAAGATCGGCACAAAAGATATACATTTTTGTACCACGAAAGCTGTCGCTGGATTTAAAACGAAAACTGTCAGAAAAAAAAAAGTTTTATGATTTCGTTGGCAATAGAAGACAACTTATGCCACGTCTACTTAACCTCTGAGCCAAGATTTGAATATTGGATTTCCTTTCCAGGTTCTTTGAATAGGAATTCCCTGGTGAAACTGGGCGAAGAGAGTGCCTCAGATAATTCAATATTGGTCTTGATTCAGACGAACTTGGCTTGGAAATAATGCATTCGCTACGATCATTACTTTGCTGTGACACAAGTTCCTCAAGAGTATGATACGTTTTCAGACGGTTTGCATGTATTAATGTATGTAAAAGTCCTAGAATATAGGTCATGAATCACAGGAGAAATGGATTGTATATAATTTTCTGTTATCTTCTCCTTAAATTCTGTCGGCGCAAAAACAGGATACATCGGTTCCAGGCAAAACCTGCCCCGTCCTGCCGACGAAACAAAACCGTCGGCAGCGAGTTGCACAGGAAGGAATCCGTGCAGCCTCGCCGTTCCCTTGGTAGCCCTCAACAGTCTAGATTCCCTTCCTGACGGGAACTCCTTCCTCCTGAAACATGACTGCTCCTTTAGGATGACACGCTGATCAGAGGCGAGCGTCGGGTGGCGCCCGCGGGACCGAGCCTGGCGGAGGCGGGCGCGGCGATCAGAGGGGCGAGGCAGCGCTGCTCTCCACCAGCGAATTAGCCGCTTGATTGGCCTGCTTTTTGCGCGGCCATCTGACGGCGCCGGAGACTTCGCTGCGCCCTTCGTGCCTTCCGTATGTTTCGCCGCGACACACGCCCTCGCGCAGTGCGCGTCAGCTGCGTGAACTACCCGAAGCACAAATCAGCGGAGCGCCACCCGAAGCGAGGTTCAGCCGCGAACCGGAGCGGGTGATTGAAGGTTGTCGCCGCTGATTGCAGGGGAGGCGAAGAGCCGTTCCTCCGGGTGATCGCAACGCCCCTTCTTCTCCCCTGTCCCCTGCCGGCCTCCCCTGCCGCAGCATTCGTCGCGTCTCTCGCTGGAGATCCTCCCCGGGAATTATACTCATTCACGCTCTATAGAAAATTGCAAAATGGCAGGTACTTTCGCCGGACCACCGAGTGCGACATGAGTAAACACCCCTCCAAGTATATTCATCAGCGACTCAGCCGTGTGTTTAAGAGCAAGGGAGCGAGGGCATTTCGAGCTGGAAATATCGGCGTGTTGACCAGCTGCCGCGGTAGGCGTTCGAGTGTGACCGAAGGCAGAACGAGGAAGCTTTTTCTTCTCGATAATGCTTGCGCTTTCGTTCCTTGCTTTGCTTGTACATGTGCTTGTTCGTCTCTCAGTCTCTCTCTATTCCCCCCTCTCTCTCTACCCCCCCCCCTCCCTCCCTCCCTCTCTCTCTCTCTCTCTCTCTTCTCTCTCTCTTCTCTCTCTCTCTCTCTCTCTCTCTCTCTCTCTTCTCTCTCTTTCTTTTCTCTTCTTTCTTTTCTTTCTCTTTCTCTTTCTCTTTCTCTTTCTCTTTCTCTTTCTGTCTCTGTC
>NW_020868581.1:1003040-1005540 GCF_003789085.1 Penaeus vannamei
TCTTCTTCCCTTCTCTTTCTCCTCCTTCTTTTTTCCTCTCCTCCTTCCTCCACCTCGTCCTCCTCGTTGCCTCCCTTGACGGTCGTCCGGCGCTCATCACACATCGAGGAAAATTCTACTTATCAACAATAACACAGGAAATCTTTTTGCCGGTTCATTCTGCGAGTCGTAAGTAATGATACCATAGGAGTGGTCCCGGGTCCTAAGCACTTCCTCCCCGGGGTAATGAGAGGGTCTGAGGCCGTGGTTGAGCTCGCCAAAGGCTGCCATTACAGGAGATTATTTAATCTGATCTCCCTGATGTGTATTTAATGCCGAAGGTTTTCCAGTTGTGACAAGATCTTTCCACGGAGAATAACAGCGATCGGCCTCCATATGGCTGGATCCGGAGAAGAAGAGCGCAATCTGGGGACAGAGACTCGTCCTCAGGCTCCATTGACGTTTTTGCGAGGAGGCCTTTCAGGGACGAGGAAGCGAGGGCAGGCAGACGCAGACGTGGAGGGACTTTCTGCTCACTAAGCCAAAGACAAAGACCCTCGGCTCCGAAAGGCTTTGTATTTCTATTTTCTTAAAAACTAGCTGATAATGACAGCTTATTGTTATAATAAGGAATAAACTAATGCTCATATTCACAATCACTGGTGCTTCATGATTTGTGAAAGTTTGGAGTCGATTTACATTAAAACCACAAAGGTATTGAAAAATAATGGAATCAAGTAGTTTAATAGTTTCTTGACACATGCCCATTCAATTCAAATCGCTACAAATACAAAACTAAATACAAAAGTTTCCTCAAAATGGATAATCTGTTACGAGATTTTGTATCCATTGTGTATGAATGAAGGACAGCAGTGTAGCTTGAGTGAGCGCTGTCAGCCCTCGGAAAAAAACGGTGAATGAACAGGGTGGTGAAAGACGGTTGTCAGCCTAAATTCGAACCAAATATCATTCCGTTCCCGATGTCAGGAGTGTGATCAACGCCACCACGCGTTAGAAAGGAATACAACCGAACGACAGAACGAGAGATGCGAAGAGCCTGCATGTGAGAGGGAATGGCGTCCTGGCCTCTAGCAGAGCGCCTCCAGCCTCTGAGGGGAAGTGGCTGCCGTGCCGAGGTGTGAGTGAAGTGCTTACCTGCGCGAGATTGGGGGGTCTTCGCGCTTTATGAGATGAGTATCAGCCCGGCGTCAGTCTCCTGACGGGAAGAGGGCGACAGAGGGGCATGACCCGGGTGTCAGATCCCCGACCTGGCTGTAATAGGGGAGCACACCTGGTTGGGTTCACCTGGGCAGGCTATGGGTTGTAGGAGGCATGCCCGGGAGCGGGAGGCGGGAGGGAAACTAACAAAAAACAGGACATATTTCCTCCTCGATTATACTGATCCAGGCATGGGAAGGTGATGGCGCCGATGGTGAAAGTAGCGGTGTGGTGATATCAATGACACTGGACTGAGCCGTGGTGATAATAGCAGCGCTAGGGTGGAAATTATTCGATCGCTGATATCGGGGAACAGGAGCGGGAATACGAAACTCAAGCTATCTGAATCATAATAGGTTTAGGGTCAGTAAACAAAATCTTTCTTGTTTACTTTGATAGGGTATAGGAGACAATTTTTTAATGCAAATTTGAGCTGATTAAGTCCTGATTTCAATACACAGTCTTCACAGCTGGGATACCAGAGGTTTATGCTAATATTTGGTGTTCAGATCAGTCTTCTCAGGATCATCAGCCCAAGTTATTGCAATACTAAAGTTAAATTATTGTTTTTGGCTTTAAATTTTCATACACGTAGTTTTGGAAAGAATGTTTAAGCAAACATAGATCAGAATATATAATCTTTCAATAAGACACGTATACTACACTGATAAGTCATTGCTACATCAACACTATATCCTTTCCATCTGTCATGGTATTAGCTAACATTAGATACGCATATTAGAGCCAAAATCTCCACGTGTTCGCCTCTGAACAAAGCACACCAATTCGCGAATTTCAAAACCATTATTATCATTATTATCATATCATTCTTACACTCTTTAATGTAGCTTTCCTTCGTGCATGGACTAGTAACGACTATAGCAAAGTCATCAGGTCTACAGAAGGTGCAGAAGCCGGTAGCCTGAGTTGAGGCACTCTCCTTCCCATTCTTTCCCTACTTCTTTTCCTTCTCCTACTTCTCTCTTTTTTCTATTTCCTTCTCCTCTTTATATATATATATATATATATATATATATATATATATATATATATATATAATATATATATATATATTTATCATCCAACGATAGACTAAATGATACACATATCAATTCATTTTCATATTTCATTATGAATTTATCATTTTTATTTTCATTATGAAATTTATTTTCATTATGAATTTATTTTTTTATGAATTTATTTTCATTATGAATTTATTGACAGATTTGGTAATTCTTGAAATTTCGTAGCTTGATTGATGTGCATGAAACCGCATTGATAAATCTACGAAGACAGTTAAATG
>NW_020868581.1:1010540-1025540 GCF_003789085.1 Penaeus vannamei
ATAGAGATAATATAATAATAAAACGCGAGACTGGCTTTTCCAAGTACCGGGGTCGCTCTCTCGGCAGGGCAGTAGTGTGACCAACACAGGCAATGGGAGATCCTTATGAAAACCTCCGAAGAATAAACAGAAATAAACCTCACTGAATGGAAGACATTTTGAAGTGCTGGATGAGTTCGAAAACCTTGCTTTCACATTCTACAAGATACCAGACTAGCTAGAGAAATAGACGGATGATCTTATCGGAGCAAAGTTAGAGTAAATTGTCTTTAAGTAACAAGGAAAGATCTACTGTTCAAATTCCTGCCTGTCTTCGTCCTGTTACATGGGAGTGAAAGTTGGACACAGGCGTTAAGTCGAAAAAAAAATGTTCAAAATCTCTGGCAAAGAGCCTGAGAACAGAGACTGGGTTCTCCATAAAACACAATTTTAGAGAAAGTAAGAGCAACATGAGAAAAAAGGAAATGAAAACCACAGAGGCCTCGAGTGATAAGAAATAAGTGAGTGAACCTCTACTTAGAAAAGAGGGTATATATAGATATAGATATATATAGATAGTATGTGTGTGTGTGTGTGTGTATGTACATAATCACACACTCTTACACACTGCATTGTCCTACAAGCCCCAAGATCACAGTCCTTGTAATATTATAACAAAGCTACAACAGCCATCTCCCGCGTAATGCCTTTGCAAACCACTACAATTAAGTGAAGCTGCGCCACTTGCTCTGGGGAATGAAGGGGCGGCGAGATCTCCTCCAGAACAAGAACGTTATAATCCACCTTTGCGTTATTCAACACTAAGTTATGAATCCAGTAATTGCGGTCTTTCGGGATATCCTTCCTGGCGCAAAAGTGGTCTTCGGGTTTTTTTTAAATGCTTCCTCTCCTTCGTCTTAACCCCTTTCTCTTTTTTTTCTCTCTTTCTTTCTCCTCTTTCGTTCAGTTCTCTTCCTCTCTTTCGCTTCCTTTTTATTCGTTTCCTTTCCTTTTCTCTTCTCTTCTCTTCCTTCTCCTTCTTTCCTCTTCTCTCTTTTCCTTCCTTCTCTCCTTTCCTTTTCTTCTTCTTTCTTCTTTCCTCCTTTCCCTTCTTTCTTTTCCTTTCTTCCTTCCCTTCTTCTTTCTCTTCTTCCCTTTTCCTTCCATTCTTTCTTCTTCCTTTTCCCTTCCCTTCTTTTCTCCCTTCTCTTCTTCTACTTCTGTTCCCTCTTTCTATTCCTCCGTCCCTTGCTTCTCCTTTCTTCTCTTCCTTTCTCCCTCTCCTTCTCTCCCTTCCCCTTTCTTTCTTTCTTCTTCATCCCATCCCTTCTCCTCCCTCTTCCTTCGCCACAGGATTTCTTCTTTGCAGCCTTTCGGCATTCCTTCGGTCATTAAGGGTCGCTTTTATTATCATTACCCATAGGAAGCCGACCTAGAAAGGTATAACAACACTGACGATAATCCAATCTGAGGGCATTGAAAGGCCATTGAATATTTATTATATTTTTGTACATTAGTTCTATATGCAGTAAGTGTATGTATATGTATTATGTATCTTGTATAGTGTCTGTGCATCTGTGGCATCTCTATGTATGTGTGCGTATATGTGGCTTTATGTAATGTGTGCGTATCACTGTGCAGCTCTATGCTATGTTGCGTAAGATGTTGCTCTCTATGTCTGTGTTGGCGTATACTTGTGCACTCTATGTACTGTGCGTACTGAATGTGCATCTCTATGTATGGATTGCGTATGATGTGCACTCTATGTATGTGTGCGATCTACGTGTGCTCTCTATGTTATTGCGTATACTGTGCATCTCTATGTATGGTGTGCTTATCACCTGTGATCTCTATGTATGTGTGCGTATCAGTGCACTCATGTCTGTTGCGTTCCACTGTGCATCCTATGTTGTGTTGCGTATACAGTGCATCTCTAGTTGTGGTTGCGTATCACTGTGCATCTCTATGTTGGTGTGCGTATCACGCATCTTTCTTGTATGTGTGTGTATCATGTGCCTTCCCTCTATGTTATTGTGCGTATCACGTGGCATCTCTGTTTTGTGTGCGTATCACTGTGATCTCTATGTAATGTGTGCGTATCACTGTGCGGATTCTATATATGTTGCTATGCCACTGTGCAGTCCTGTATGTGTGCCGTATCACTGTTCAATCTCATGTATGATGTGCGTATCACTGGTGCATCTTCTATGTATGTGTGCGTATCACTGTGGCATAGCTCTATGTAATGTGTGAGCGTATCACTGTCATTTGTATGTGTGCGTTCACTGTGCATCTCTATGTATGTTGCGTATCACTGTGCATCTCTAGTATGTGTGCGTATTATGTGCATCTCTATGTTGTGTGCGTATCACTGTGCATTCTAGTATGTGTGCGTATCAACTGTGCATCTCTATGTATGTGGTGCGTATCATTGGCACATCTCTATGTCTGTGTGTATCACTGTGCATCTCTATGTTGTGTGCGATCACTGTTACATCTCATTATGTGTGCGTATGATGTGCATCTCTATGTTGTGTGGTATAACTGGTGCATCTTAGTATGGTGCGAATCATTGGCATTATCTATGTAGTTGTGCGTTCAATGATGCATCTTAATGTATGTGTTGCGTATCAGCTGTGCTCTCTACGTAGTTGCGTATCACGTGCATCTCTATGTATTGTGTGCGTATGTTCTCCTCTATGTATGTGGTGCGTTCACTGTGCTTCTGTGTAATGTGTGCGTATGACTGTGCATCTCTATGTATGTGTGCGTATATGTGCATTTAACGTATGTGTGGCGCATCATGGCATTCTAGTTATGTTGCGATCCACTGTGATCTTGTGTATGTGTGCGTATAGCTGTGCTTCTGATGTTGTGCGTATCACTGTGCTCTCTAGCGTATGTGTGCGTATCACTGTGCATTCTGATGGTAATGTGGTGAGTATTCACTGTGATCTCTATGTATGTGTGCGTATCACTGTGCATCTCTTGTATGTTGTGCGTATCACTGTGCATCTCTATGTATGTGTGTTGGTTATCACTGTGCATCTCTTGTATGTCGTGCGTTATCACTGTGCATCTCTATGTATGTCGTGCGTATCACTATGATCCCTATGTCTGTGTGGTTATCACTGTGATCTCTATGTATGTGTGCGTATCACTGTGCATCTCTATGTATGTGTGCATATCACTGTGCATTCTCTGTGATGTGTGCGTATCACTGTGCATCTTATGTAATGTGTGCGTATCACTTCTGCATCTCTATTTATGTGTGCGTATCACTGTGATCTCTATGTGTGTGTGCGATTCACTGTGCCACTCTATTATGTTGTGGCGTATCTCTGTGCATCTTTATGTATATGTGCGTTATGACTGTGCACCATCTAGTGTATGTGGTGTGTATCACTGTTGCAATCTCTATGTATGTGTGCGCTATCCACTTTGTTGCATCTCTATGTATGTGTGCGTATCACTCTGCATCTCTATGTATGTGTGCGTATCACTGTGCATCTCTATGTATGTGTGCATATCACTGGTGCATTCTACATGTATGTCTGTGCTTTATTCACTGTGCATCTCTTGTTATGTGTGCATATCCTGTGCATCTCTATGTATGTGTGCGCTATCACTATGTTATTTTTATGTATGTGTGCGTATCACTGATGCATCTCTATGTATGTGTGCGATATCACTGCTGCATCTACTGTATTGTTGGTATCACTGTGCATCCCTATGTATGTGTGCGTTATTCACTTGTTGGTCTCTTTGTATGGTTGCGTATCACTGTGCTCCCATGTATGTGTGCGTATCACTGTGCATCTCTATGTATATGTGCGTAGCATCTCTATGCTATTGTGTGCGTGCATCTCATATGTATGTGTGCGTATCACTGTGCATCTCTATGTATGTGTGCGGTTATCACTGTGCATCTCTATGTATGGCGTATCACTATGCGTATCACTGGCATCTCTATGTATGTGTGCGTATCACTGTGCATCTCTATGTATGTGTGCGTATCACTGTTGCATCTCTATGTATGTGTGCATATCACTGTGCATCTCTGTGTATGTGTGCGTATCACTGTGCTTCTCTATTGTTATTGTGTGCGTATCACTGTGCATCCTATGTATGTGTGCGTATCACTGTTGATCATTGTTATATATACTTGTAAATCCATGCGTATTTTCAATGGCCTTTTCAATTCTTTACTCAATGTTGTTCAATTTGCTGAATGCTGTTCAATTTAAATTAGCAGCAGTTTAAAATTTAGGAGGATTCAGCGGGAGTGGACATCCAAGCAGATAATATTTTACGCCACACTACTTGTCTGTAATGTAATACAAACTCCATGAGATCGCTGCTAACTAATTTTTGTTTAAACCTGAATTACTGAACGCATCCTGAAATTCAGATAAGGATCTCTTGGATGTTAGTTTAAGTAAAGGTTCATTTATAAGGATAATTATATTAACATTGCCTGTCTGTCTCTCATCATTATAGAGGATTATCTATATATCTACATATCTGCCTGTCTGTCTTCTCAATTCATTATAGAGGATAAATCTATCATATACATATCTGCCTGTCTGTATCTCAATATCTCTGTCCGTTTATGTATCAGATGAACAAACTCGTTATCTAGTTATTTGATTATCTCTCTACTTATCATTATTTCTATCATTCATTTTGATATATATCTTTTTCGACCCATATATCAGTGTATTTATCATTATATCCAAGTATACATGTCTGTGTGTTTATTTGTGAATCTATATCTATATGTATCTCTTTGCATTTATCTATGTATATCTACGCGTATCTATGTGTGCGTGCAACAGTGTGTATCTTTGTGCATCTATGTGCATTTAGATTTATGCATACATGTATCAATGTGTAACTATGTGTGTTTGTGTATCTATGTGTGTTTGTGTATCTATGTGTATTTGTATATCTATTTTATGTTCGCCAATGTGTATCTATTTGTATCTATGTACATTAGTGTATCTATATGCATCTATATGTATATGTGTAGCAAAGTGTACGTATGTGTATCTATGTATACTTGTATATTTCTGTGTATCTATGACCATCTGTATATATGTGTGGGCATCACTGTGCATCTATATATACTTGTGTATCTCTGTGTATTTTCAGTGCCTTCCACCCGTCACGAGGAGGACTCCCACAAAGGTCACGGTCGAGGTCAGACTTGAATGAGGAATACGGGTCAGGAGAGTAATAGGTGCTCTAGGCATGTAATCGCTGTTTGTTTTTGTTTATCTGTCTTTTGTTTTATCCGTCTCTATTATTTCGTATGTCGTGTTTTTGTTTATTTCTTTCCATTCTAAATACATGTATTTTATTTAAATCTTTACTTCTGTCTCTCTCTGTTTCTGTCCCTGTCTTTATCTATTCTCTCTATTTATCTACTATATATAACTGTCTCTGTCTCTATCTCTATTCTCTTCTCTCTGACTCTCTGATCTCTCTCTCTCTCTCTCTCTCTCTGTCTCTTGTCTCTACCTCTCTCTCTCTCTCTCTCTGTCTCTCTATCTCTATCTCTGTCTCTGTCTCTCTCTCTATCTTTGTCTGTCTCTCTCTCTCTCTCTCTCTCTCTCTCTCTCTCTCTCTCTCTCTCTCTCTCTCTCTCTCTCTCTCTCTCTCTCTCTCTCCTCTCTCCTCTCTCTCTCTCTCTCTCACTCTACTCTCTCTTCTCTCTCTCTCTCTCCTCTCTCTCTCTCTTCTCTCTCTTCTCTCTCTCTCTCTCTCTCTCTCTACCTATCCATCCATCTCAATCTATCCATTTACCTATCTCGCCATCTATCTCCCCCTCCTCTCCCCGCCCACCTCTACGCCTCCCCGCCCTCTGCCTCGACGCGCCGCGGGTCGGAGATTCCCCAAAGGGAAGGTCCGGTTTAACACGTAATGACAGAGGCACCGGTAGTAATACGCTGCGTTCAACCGACACGCTCTAATGGGTATAACACATACGACACGCTGTTTTCACGCCACTTGGACAGGTGTGGATAGGGAAGAAGGAGGAGGGGGGAAGGAGGGGAAGGGGAGGAGGAGGAGAGGGGAAGGAGGGAGGAGAGAAGGGAGGGAGGAGGAGAGGAGGAGAAGGAAGGGGAGAAGGAGCGAGAGAGGGGAGGAGAGGAAGGAGGTGGAGGGAGGAGGGAAGGAGAGGAGGAGGGAGAGGGGAGAAGGGGGAGAGGAGGGAGAAGGGGAGGAAGAGGGGGGAGGAGGGAAGGAGGGGAAGAGGGGAGAGAGTGGAGAGGAGGAGGGGAAGTAGGAGGAGGAGGAGGAGGGAAGGGGGAGAGGGGGAGGAGGAAGGAGAGGGGGGGAGAGAAGGAGGAGAAGAGAAGGGAGGAGGAGAGGAGGGGAGGAAAGGAGGGGAGGGAAGGAGGAGGCAGAGGGGAGAGAGGGAAGCGAGAGGGGAGAGGGGAGGAGGGAGGAGAAGAAGGAAAGAGAGGAGAGGAAGAGAGGGAAGGAGGGAGAAGGGGAGGAGGAGTAGGAGGAGAGGGAGGAGGAGGGGAAGGAGAGGGGAGAAGGGAGCGAGAGGAGGAGGAAGGAGAGGACGAGAGAAGGAAGGAAGGAGGAGGGAGGACGAGAGGGAAGGAGGAGGGGAAGGGCAGGGGAGGAGGGAGGAGGAGGGGAAGGAAGAGGGGAGGAGGAGGGGCAAGGTGGAGAGGGAGAGGGGAGAAGTAGAGGGGGGAAAAGTTAGGGGGGGGGGAAGGAGAAAGGGAGGAGAGGAGAGGAGAAGGGGAAAGAGGAGGGAGGAGGAGGAAGGGAAGGAGGAGGGGGGAGAAGGAGGGGGGGGGGAGGGGGAGAAGAGGAGGGAGGGGAGGAGGGAGGAGGAGGGAAGGAGTGGAGGAGAGGGAATAAAAGAGAAGGGAGGAGAGGAGGAGAGGAAGGGGGAGGAGGAAGGGGAAGGGGGAGGGAGAGGGAGGAGGGGAAGGAGAGGGGGGAGGAGGGAAGGAGAGGGAGGAGAGAGGGGAAGGAGAGGGAAGGGAAGGAAGGGGAAGGATAGAGAAGGAAGGAGGGGGGAAGGAAAAGAAGAGGAAGAAGAGAGAGAACGAGGAGGCGGAGGAGAGAGAGAAAGGGAGGAGGAAGGAAGAGGGTGTCGTTTCAAGCATGGGGAGGGTTGTGCTTTCAGACGGAGGTAATTGTGGGGTGTCTGTGATGCATAGGCACTTCTGTGGATTGATGTGCATGCGGCTATTCAAGATAGAGCAGATGGACCGTGTGTTGGTTGTGTACCGTAGCTAAAGAGAGAGTGTGATGTGTATTTACAATAAATAAGACACAAGTAATAGAACAGACTAGTTTAAAAAGCATAAACCGCAGAAAAGCGCTGAGGAAATGCGACTGAAAACCGAAGAGAGAAATTGCGCGGCTCACTTAGCGACGACCAACCCGGCAGCCGGAGACGGATCAGCATAAAAAAAAAATACAGCGACATGGCAGCATACCGCCACCAGATCCATCCTGTCTTGCCAGCCTATTTCAACCAGAGAAACCCTTATGTTTCACCTCATTTCCTTCCTTCACCGAAGATATGTATTATGAGATACATAATTCCCATAATTTTTTACGCTTTAACTGCCCCCTTCTGCAGAACAAAGCGTGGTAGCGGAGGCCGGGAGGGTGCGTGGGTCTGACAGCGTGGATGAGGAAGTCAGGCCGGGGGTGTCCTCGTCGGCCGCGGCAGGAGGAGGGGGTGGTGATGGATGGCACTCGTCCTCTGATCTTCATGCATCATGTGTAAACTGTAAAGAGGAAATATTCCGCACAATGGGATCAATAAAGGTCAAAAAGGCATGTTTGAGTTAGGCGTTGAGAGGCTCGTAAAATGCTGGCGATGTTTCAGCAACTTCATTTTGATTAATTGGGGCAATTACTCAAGCGATGAGGGACGATCACGCTATCTCGTCGCGAGGGACGCCATGTTTTATGTCCATTCATTTTGGATGCATTTATTCGCATCTCTCTCTCTCTCTCTCTCTCTCTCTCTCTCTCTCTCTCCTCTCTCTCTCTCTCTCTCTCTCTCTCTCTCTCTCTCTCTCTCTCTCTCTCTCTCTCTCTCTCTCTCTCTCTCTCTCTCTCTCTATCTATCTATCTATCTATCTATCTATCTATCTATCTACTATCTATTATCTATATCTCGACGCATGGGATGTTTCGTAAAGGCAAACTTAATAATCTTGAAAATATCTATTATTCTTCATACTCTTTATACCAGATATATAACACCATAGGAAGAATATCTAATATTCTCTTTGATTGTATGAATATTTCCTGAGAACTAAAATTAGAAAAACTTTTCACGGCTGCTCTACGGTACTACCAGCCGCCTGGTCTTGTCCTCGCAGGTCAATCCACCCTAATCTTCGCAGCTCTATACCCGCCTGGATAGAGCGAGCGCGTGGCAGGATCTGCTCGAGCCATCCCTCTGCCTGAACCGAGCCCGCCGCGTCCTCCGCGTGGGAAGGACGTCTCCATGGCGGGTCGTCGGAGCAGAAGCGCTCGCGGCGGTCCTGCGGGATCCGACCACCGCAGCGACGGCCGCCATTCGTTCCGGGATGATCCGGATAACGAGCGTGTCATCGGGATTACTCCGGGGCCGCGAGAACAAACACGGGCGATCCCTTAGTCATGCCTAAACTCACCGTCACGTAACACGTATCAGTAACCTGTAATAAGCCGTCACTTGAGCAACTCCGACGGACAGCCAGCGCCTCGAGAACCGTCCTGCTCTCTTCTTTTCTTTCTCTCTCTCTTTCTTTCTTTCTTTCTTTCTTTCTCTTCTCTCTCTCTCTCTCTCTCTCTCTCTCTCTCTCTCTCTCTCTCTCTCTCTCTCTCTCTCTCTCTCTCTCTCTCTCTCTCTCTCTCTCTCTCTCTCTTTCTCGCCCCCTTCTCTCCCTCGCTGTGTCGGCTCTACTCTCAAAATTATTCTCATCGTTTATGGCAGTTTACCTCATTGCGCGCAACACCTACAAGTACATAAATTACTTTAGAGCTGTTACATCCATTGGACTACAGCTGGCGAAATGCTTTTGAGATCAGCGCACAGCACGAAAGGAAATGTCTCCTGCTATCTTTTATCTATTTTTTTCACACGAGGGAGAATTTTTTTTTACTCTAACGTCTTCAAATTGGACAACGACCTACAGGATCCGGTATGAATAATGTTTATTCCCCCCCCACACACACACCGATAAAGATGAACATGCGAATCACGGATGAGCCTTCAGCTTACCTTTAAAAACAAATAAATACAAAGAAAATTTATTGAGAGGTGAGACGACCGTTTCGAAATTCTCCTTTATGTCTGTTCATAAAAGAGAAGAAAATATTATCCTCCTCTCGTTTTGTAACGTATTTCTTCCTTATTCTATAAACACGTCAGAGTACCAGCGTATTTTCCCATGCATTTAATCCCCCTTAAATGTTAAACATCACTAAATAGCCCAAGATTACTCAGATTATATCCGCGGTCTCAGCTGACTCGAACCTCGCGAAGCCCCAACGAATGGCTCAGCTCTACGCCACCACCCCATCCCATCTGGCGAGCTCTAAGCCGAGACAACTCTATCCCAACCCCATTACTCTGTCACGTCCACGTTGCGCCATGTACCCATACTACACCCAAGTTGCTCCATTACCTCCAAAATCCCCCAATAAACCTCCTATTATTCTATTTGTTTTTAAAGTACTCCATCGAGACCAGGTTACTCAATCGCATTTTACATCTCGCCACCAAATCCACATTACTACATCCTATTTACGTAGTTTTATCATGCTCTCATTATCCAATTACGGTCTTGTTACTCCACTGCGCCTGTGTTTTCATATACTTAATTCAATTAATGGACACTAGAGTTACTCCTTTACATGTGCTTGGTGCTTGAGCTACAGGAATGCATTTTGTTTTGGTTGTTATTCGTTTATTCTTCGTGTATTTTTCTATGTATTGATATCATGGTTTTATTATCTTTTTTTTATTATTATTCTTTTGATATTTAATCATGTGGCCTATTTCTTCTTCGTCTGTCTTTTGTCTTATCTTCGTCGGTGTGACTCTCTCAATTACTCTTTTCTGTTAATATTGTTAGTGCACTTTAATTTGGTTTTATATTTAATGATTCCTCACTGCTATGTAACTGTAAATCCCACTTCTCACTGGCCTTTCTTTTTATCGATATTTTTTTTAATCTCTCTTCTTTCTCTCTCCGTGTCTGTTTGTGTCTCTGTTTCACTCTGTCTTCTCTCTCTTATTCTCTCTCTCTCTCCCCTCTCTCTCTCTCTCTCTCTCTCTCTCTCTCTCTCTCTCTCTCTCTCTCTCTCTCTCTCTCTCTCTCTCTCTCTCTCTCTCTCTCTCTCTCTCTCTCTCTCTCTCTCTCTCTCTCTCTCTCCCTACCTCCCTCTCCTCTCCCTCTCCCTCCCTCTCTCCCCCTCTCCCCTCTCCCTCTCTCCCTCTCTCTCCCTCTCCTCTCCCCCTCTCTTATCCCTCTCTCCTCTTTAAAACCTTTTTTCCCACTCGTCCTCACCTGATTTTTTACAGCTACCCCCTTCCTTTTTGGCTTCCAACCGAATGCAAATCACGAAGTATTTTAGCGACTTCATCTTCATTTATTTCAAGGTCTGTCACCCACCGCGCCACATCTGCACCTTGTGTGGGGAGAGCCATCGCCAAAGCTCGTCAACATGCTCGAAATTCAGAGTGCCTTTTAGACTCTCTCTCTCTTTCTCTCTTTCTCTCTCTCTCTCTCTCTCGCTTGCTCTCTTCTCTTTCTCTTTCTTGCTTGCTCTTTCTCTCTCTCTCTCTCTATCTCTCTCTTCTCTCTCTCTCTCTCTCTTCTCTCTCGCTTGCTCTTTCTCTCTCTCTATCTCTGTCTCTATCTATCTATCACCCTCGCGCTCTTATCTCTCTCGCTTTCTCTCTCTCTCTCTCTTTCTCTCTCTTTCTCTCTCTTTCTTTCTCTTTCTTTCTTTCTTTCTTCTTTCTTCTTTCTTTCTTTCTTTCTTTCTTCTTTCTTTCTCTCTCTCTCTCTCTCTCTCTCTCTCTCTCTCTCTCTCTCTCTCTCTCTCTCTCTCTCTCTCTCTCTCTCTCTCTCTCTCTCTCTCTCTCTTTCTCTCGCTCTCTCTCTCTCTCTCTCATGTTCTCTCTGTTTGTCTCTTTCTCTCTGTCTCCGTCTCTTTCTCTCTCTCTCTCCCTCTATGACCATTATTGCTACAATTATCATTATCATTATTATTATTATTATTATTATTATTATTATTATTATTATTGTTGTTGTTTTTGTTGTTGTTGTTGTTATTATTACTTTAATCATTATCAGTTTTTATTATTGTTATTATCATCATTGTTGCTGTTGTTACTACTATTATTATCATTATTATCATTATTATCATTATCATCATCATCATCATCTTTATTATATTATATTATGATAAATATCATTAGTATTAGTATGAAAATATTATAATGATTATTGTTATTATCACCATTATCATTATTCTTATTATCATTATTATCATTATAATTATCACCGTTATCATTATTACTATTATTATCATCCTCATTATTATACTATCATCATTATTATAACTGTTATCATCATTATTGTAAGTACCATTAGTATTAGTATAATAATAATTATAATAATTAGTATGATAATAACCATTAGCATAATAGTGATTAGTATGATATCAATAATCTTAATAATGATAGTAATAATGATAATGATGATAATAGTTATCATTATGATAATAGCTAGTATGTAATAATAAATAATTCCATAATGATAATAATGATAATAATAATAATAATAATGATAATATGATAATAATGATGATGATGATGATGATTGATATGATAATAATGATAATAATAATAATAATAATAATAATGATAATAATATAATGATAATAATAATAATATCAATAATTATGTTGATAATGATGATGATAATAGAGAAAAAATCATGATGATAATGATAATAATAATAATGATAGTAATAACAATAACAACAACAACAATAATGATAATGACAATAATAGTAATGAT
Source organism: Penaeus vannamei (assembly GCF_003789085.1). Classification (NCBI taxonomy): domain Eukaryota; kingdom Metazoa; phylum Arthropoda; class Malacostraca; order Decapoda; family Penaeidae; genus Penaeus; species Penaeus vannamei. The sequence continues at coordinate 1,022,590 of NW_020868581.1, forward strand.
ATCAGTAATGATAATGGTAATGATAACAGTCATGATAATAATTACAACAATAAAATACTATAACTATTACTATCAACATCATCAGCACATTATTTAAAAAAAAGACAATATCAACAACGATATTAATAACAATAGCAACAACACCAATAAGTTTTCAAAAGGAATATATTAACACTATCAGCATTATTTTAAAAAGGCCAGTATCAACAACGATATCAATAACAATAGCAACAACAACAATAAGTTTTCAAAAGGACTTTATTAACACGTACAATATTCTTCCTCCAATATGCTCCTCGCGTGACTGAGAATCTGTTTCCTTCAAGTCATATTGTCTTTGTAAAACATTGTCTTATCTCTTGGCTTTGGGATTATCTGGGTTTATCACACGTGTATTCATCAGGGCGGTCTTTTTCTTCGTGTCTTGTTGAAGGTTTTGGGATTTGATTTTTTAATTTTGTTTTATTTTATTTTCTTTTTCTATGGGGTTATTCTTTATTAGGGCCGGTGTTACGCGTACGATTTTTTAAGGTTAGGGTTACGGCACTGAGCCTAACCTAACCTAATCCAACCTAACCTAACCTAACCACCGAACCAACCTAACATACCTAACCTAATCTAGCCTAATCTAACCTAACCACCGAACCGAACCGAACCTAATCTAACCTAATCTAACCTAACCTAACCACCGAACCGAACCTAACATATCCTAACTGAACCTAACCGAATCTAGCCTAACCTAACCTAACTTAACCGAACCGAACCGAACCGAACCGAACCGAACCGAAACTAACCTAACCTAACCTAACCTAACCTAACCTAACCTAACCTAACCTAACCTAACCTAACCTAACCTAACCTAAACCGAAACGAACGGAACCGAACCGAACCGAAACCGAACCTAACCTAACCTAACCTAACCTAACCTAACCTAACCTAAACTAACCTAACCTAACCTAACCTAACCTAACCTAACCAACCTAACCTAACCTAACCTAACCTAACCCCCTAACCTAAACCTAACCTAACCTAACCTAACTAACCTAACTAACCTAACCTAACCTAACCTAAACCTAATCTAACCTAACCTAACCTACACCAAACCGAACCTAACATAGCCTAACTGAACTTGACCGAATCTAACCTAACCTAACCGAATCTAGCCTAACTGAACCTAACCGAATTTAGCCTAATCTAACCGAACCAAACCTAAGCTAACCTAACCTAACCGGACCAAACCTAACCAACCTAACCTAACTTAACCACCGAACTGAACCGAACCGAACCGAACCGACCTAACCTAATCTAACTAATATAGCCTAGCCGGACTGAACATAACCTAAATTAGCCCAAAACTATAATATATATATATATTATATATATATATATATATATATATATATATATATATATATATATATATATATATATATATAATATATATAATATATATATATGTATATATATATATATATATATATATATATATATATATATATATATATATATATACACACACATATATATATGTATGTATTTCGGTCTTTCTCTTTCCTTAGTCTCTCTCTCTATCTCTCTCATTCTCTCTCGTATATCTATCTATCTATCTATCTATCTATCTATTTATCTATCTCTTTCTCTCTCTCCCTTCCTTCCTTCTTCCTTTCTCCCTCCCTCCCTCCCTCCACCCTCCCTCCCTCCCTCCCTCCTCCCTCCTTCCCTCCCTGCCTCCCTAACCTCTTTCTCATTTTACTTTTCTCCCATTCCAAATCACGATTCCCATTTCAACACGGTATTTACAATCCCTCTATTCTTCCCTCCTTTAACCCCCCTTCTGAACATCTTCTCCCTCCTTCTTCTCCCCTCTTCTCCCCAATTGGCCCACCTTCCTCTCGTAGACATAACACACCAACCGGTACTGACAAGTCTGAATTTAAACTAATACTATAAACACAGAGAGAGAGAGAGAGAGAGAGAGAGAGAGAGAGAGAGAGAGAGAGAGAGAGAGAGAGAGAGAGAGAGAGAGAAGAGAGAAGAGAGAAAGAGAGTAATAGTGGCCAGCGTTTTCAGGCTCTCTCTGCCCCTTCGTCCAGATGGTTGTGGCCCGGGGATGGTCCCATGATTGCACATTCCAGCCTGTGCCTATGCTTTGGAGTCCGTGTTATAGCCTTGCTTTGGAGTCCGTGTTTATAGCCTGTGCTTTGGAGTTTTATATGGAGTCCGTGTTTATAGCCTGTGCTTTTGGAGTCCGTGTTATAGCCTGTGCTTTGGAGTCCGTGTTTATAGCCGTGCTTTGGAGTCCGTGTTTATAGCCTGTGCTTGTGCCGTGTTTATAGCCTGTGCTTTGGATAGCCTGTGCTTTGGAGTCCGTGTTTATAGCCTGTGCTTTGGAGAGTGCCTAGCTTTGGAGTCCGTGTTTATATGGAGTCCGTGTTTATAGCCTGTGCTTTGGAGTCCGTGTTTGTAGGTGCTTTGGAGTCCGTGTTATAGCCTGTGCTTTGGAGTCCGTGTAGCTGTGCTTTGGAGTCCGTGTTTATAGCCTGTGCTTTGGAGTCCGTGTTTATAGCCTGTGCTTTGGAGTCCGTGTTTTAGCCTGTGCTTGGAGTCCGTTTTTAGCCTGTGCTTTGGAGTCCGTGTTTATAGCCTGTGCTTTGGAGTCCCTGTGCTTTGGAGTCCGTGTTTATAGCCTGTGCTTTGGAGTCCGTGTTTAGCCTGTGCTTGGAGTCCGTGTTTATAGCCTGTGCTTTGGAGTCCGTGTTTATAGCCTGTGCTTGGAGTCCGTGTAGCCCTTTGGAGTCCGTGTTTATAGCCTGTGCTTGGAGTCCGGTTTATAGCCTGTGCTTTTGGAGTCCTAGCCTGTGCTTGGAGTCCGTGTTTATAGTCTGTGCTTTGGAGTCCGTGTTTTAGCCTGTGCTTAGTCCGTGTTTATAGCCTGTGCTTTGGAGTCCGTG
>NW_020868581.1:1030540-1050540 GCF_003789085.1 Penaeus vannamei
ATAGACACAAAGAAATAAATTCTCTTCCTTAAAAGATACTCTGATAATAATGACAATAATGATGGTTACAATAATAATGATGATAGTGAGAATTATGATAATAATAACAGTAATAATAACAATAATGATAATAACAGTAATAATAATCATAATGATAATAACAGTATTGATAATCATAATGATAATGATTAAAATAATGATAATGATAATAATAATGATAATATTCATAATAATAACAATAATGATGATAATAATGATAATAATAACAGTAATAATAATAATGATGATGATGATAATAATGATAATAACAATAACAATAATGCTAAACATAATAATAATAATGAAAATAAAAATAATGCTAATAATGATGATAATATTAGTATAACAATAATGATGATAGTGATAATGATACAATGGTAATAATGATGATGATGATAATGATAATGATAATAATGATGACGTTATAACAACAACAAAATTAATAATAAATGTAGTAGTAGCAATAATAACAATAATAATAATTATTATTATTATCACAATATTAATTATCATTATCATTATCACTATTATTATTATTATTATTATTATGATTATTATGATTATTATTATCATATTAATAATGGTATTACTAATAGTAATAATATTGAGAATGGTAATGGTAATAATGATAATAGTAATGAAAATATGATAATAATAATAATGATAATACTGATGATTATAATGATAATAATAAGTTAATGAAAATTATCACAATTACTTTAATTTACACCATATTACTTAAACATTTCTTATTATTTTAAGCAGACTCACGGTCAATTCACAAGAATGATAATGATAATAAAAATAACAATAACAACAATAATAATAATGATAATAATAATGATAATGATAATAACAATAATAATAATTATTATCATTATCATTATTATCTTTATTAACATAATCATTAAAATAACAATAATAATAACAACAATAATGATAATTATTAGTAATAGTAGTCGTATCATTATTATCATTATTGTAATTACAACAATAATAATACTAATGATGATAATAATAATAAGGATAACAACAACAACAACAACAAACATAATAATAATAATAATAATAATAATAATAATAATAATAATAATATAATAATAATAATAATAATATGATAAAGATAATAACAATAATAATAACAAAATGATAACAATAATATTAATAACGATAACTATAATGATAACAATAATAATAATAATAACAATAACTGTATCAGCAATCATCATCACCATCAGGATAATAATGATAATAATAATATAAAAAATGATACAATCAAAATGACAATAACATCAATAACATAAATAATAATAAAGAGTAAATAAAAGAATTGTAATAATAGTAACAAATACAACAATAAAGACTATAATCATAAAGGAAATCATAATAATAATATTAACAATAATAATCATCATCACCTAAATAAGGACAATCACGTTTATAACACGATCTCTGTTTACACTTCTAGCCACTCCACCACACCACTCTAACACCACTCTACACACCACTCTACCACACCACTCCACCACACCACTCTAACACCACTCCACCATACGACTCTACCACACCACTCACCACGCCACTCTACATTGCTCCACCACACACTCTAACACCACTCCACCACGCCACTCCACCATATGACTCTACCACACCACTTTAACATCACTCTACCATACCACTCCACCACACCACTCCACCACACCACTCTAAACACATTTGCTCCACCACACCACTCTAACACCACTCCACCACGCCACTCCACCATATGACTCTACCACACCACTCCAAAACACCACTCCACCACACCACTCTAACACATTGCTCCACCACACCACTCTAACACATTGCTCCACCACACCACTCTAACACATTCTCCACCACACCACTCCACCACGCCACTCCACCATATGACTCTACCACACCACTCCAAAACACACTCCACCACACCACTCTAACACATTGCTCCACCCACACCACTCAATACATTGCTCCACCACACCACTCTAACACCACGCCACTCCACCATACGACTCTACCACACCACTCCACCACACCACTCTAACACCACTCTACCACACCACACCACTCCACCACACCACTCCACCACACCACTCTAACACCACTCTACCACCCCAACTCCACCACACCACTCTAATACTCTATCACACTCCATCACACCACTCTAACACCACTCCACCACACACTCTACCACACCACTCCAACCACACCACTCTACCACACCATTCCATCACACCACTCTACCACACCACTCCACCACACCACACCACTCTACCACACCACCTCCACCACACCACACACCACACCACTCTACCACACCACTCCACCACACCACTCCACCACACCGCTCCACCACACCACTCCAAAAACACCACTCCACCACGCCACTCTACCACACCATTCTACCACACCACTCCACTACACCACTCCACCACACCACCACCACCCAACTCTACCACACCACTCCACCACACCACTCTAACACCACTCCACCACACCACTCTATCACCACTCCACCTCCACCACACCACGCTCGGCTCCCCAGCACCACCACGCTGCCTCGAGAGGAACCAATAGGGACATCAACCAGCAGATTAGCGTCACGTCACCGCCGCATCACTGGATACGGACAAACAACTTGTCAACGTGTAAGGCTGCCCACTGTACTACACTTCGCCTCGTCCCGATCCTTGCGCGCTGGCTTCCCTCGGCCTCTCGCTCTGTCGCGTTCTCCGCCGTCTGTCAGCTTGTTCTCTATCTCTTTATGTATGTATTATATATGTATGTATAGTATATGTATAATATATATATATATATATATATATATATATATATATATGTGTGTTGTGTGTGTGTGTGTGTGTGTGTGTGTGTGTGTGTGTGTGTGGTATATATATATATATATATATATATATATATATATAATATATATATATATATGTATGTATGTATGTATGTATGTATGTATGTATATACAAACATGAATACAAAGATAGAAAGAGTGAGAGGGAGAGAAAGAGAGAGAGAGAGAGAGAGTTGCCGATATAGATATAGACAGATAAATAAACAAGTAATGATAGATAAACAGATATGGCTATGTATACCGAATATAAGCATGTACATGTATTTATCTTATATTCTATGTTGTTTATCAGCGTGAATCAAAATGTCTGGCCAGGTCATTTAATCAAAATCTAATTAAAAATTAGATACTGCCCCATCTAGCACACGACTAAGAACACCAGCAGGAGGGGATAGCAAGCAAGGGGAGCCTCACGCAGAAGGGGCAGCAGGAGGAGCAGGAGGCAGCCGAGGGTGACAGGCGCCGAGGGATGGCAGACGGAGAGTAAGTAGAGTCTTTGTCACGCTCAGTTTGACATTTGGCCCACGACGCCGCCGCCTGTGCTTGTGCTTGTGTCTGCGCGCTCTGCCCTGAAACTAAGAGGGAAGAAAGGCTTAGGTTTGTCTTTAGTGGCAGAAAGGTTTCGATTAAAAGTTTGGGATCTCTATCGATTTTTTTTCGTATTATGAAAGATTTGAGATCTATCTTATATATATATAAAGGCTGAAGATATGTTATTATTTTGTCTCCTTTTTCTGTACTCGATTTTTTTTCGTATTATGAAAGATTTGGGATCTATCTATTTTATATTTATAAAGGCTGAAGATATGTTATTTTGCAGTTATTCGTCCTGTCTTATGGTAAAACGACAGGGAATCTAAGTGACCAATTTCGTATTATAAAAGGATTTAGGATCTATCTATCTTATATATATATAAAGGCTGAAGAGATGTTATTTTGCAGTTATTCGTCCTGTCTTATGATAAAAAGACAGGGAGACTAAGTGACTAAGTTCGAAATTGAAGATTCTACTATAAATAGATTGGTTGAAGTGAAAGCAGTGCCGTTATAGTGATCATTAGACACTCGATTTTGCATGCGTGTATGTGTCGATATAAACACATACACACAGACATATGTGTGTGTGTGTATGTATATATATCTGTAGAGAGAGAAAGAGAGGGGGATTGAGAGAGAGAGACTGAGATAGATTGATAGATAGATAGATAGACATAAACAGATAGATATACTTCTAGATTTAGATATAGATATAGATATATAGACATAAGAGAGAGGGAGATGGATAGACAGATAAGATAGATATGGTAGTAGATAGATAAGTAAATTTAGAAACAGATATAGATTTGTGTGTAGCTGTGCGTGTGTGTGATCTTTTATATGCATGTACGTGTCTGTATCTATGCATATACAGTACACAACATATGTATAAACAGACACACATTAAACCAGTAATAGAAAGTAATAAAATAAAAAAAACATATATCAAACTAGTAATAGAAAACATCATGAAACGCACCACTATTAAAGATTATCCTTCGCCTTGTTAAAATCTACGCACGGTGCTCTCCAGCCTTCACTATCGCAGCCACAGACAGAGACCTGGCTGGAACAACTTGAAGGATATTCCATTAAGTGACCTTATTGTGTATTCGTGAGTGAGGCCATTACGATGAATGATAAACTACAGCGTATGAATGGAAAGTGTTTACGTCTGTGGGTGATTATGTTGTCAGTTGATGTGCCAAGTGGTTTTACGAAATGTTAATTCAGAGGGAATGTGGATTATCATAGATGGATGGAGAGGTAGATAGATAGATAGATAGGTGGGTAGATTCATAGATAGATAGGTAGGTAGGTAGATTAATAAAGAGAGAGAAGAAGAGGGAGAGAGAGAGAGAGAAACAGAGACAGACAGACATAGAGAGAGAGTAGGTAGATAGATAGATAGAGAGAGAAAGAGAGACAGATAGATAAATAGAGAGAGAGATAAACAGATAGATAGATATAGATAGATCGAGAGAGAGATAAACAGATAGATAGATAATCAGATAGATAGATATAGATAGATCGAGAGAGAGATAAACAGATAGATAAATATAGATAGATCGAGAGAGAGATAAACAGATAGATAGATATAGATAGATCGAGAGAGAGATAAACAGATAGATAGATATAGACAGAGATAAATATCAATTCTTATCCATTATTTCTGTAATATCTCTAATCGCACGAATCACATGCCTCTCCCTGTTACCGAAAAAAAGGTGTGTCAATATAATATTACAAACGGCATTCACTTACGCAATGTTTGTATCCCTCAGAAATTACAAGAAACGTTAACTAAGCCCATCCCTCTGAGGCCAAGTTATTCCCGGAAAATGTTGCCACAGCAGTTAGTTCTTCGTAACCCTCGATTAAATGTTAAACCCGCTGGTTGCCTTTCCGCTTCGGGTTGATTCGGTTTCTGGTAACACTGGGGAGGATTTGTTAGTGAAGAAAGGGCGCGTATTTTCGTAGATTGAAAAGTGATATTGCTTTGTTATTAATTGATTTTTATTATTGATTGATTTTATTCATTTACGGTAATAAAATAAATTTGATATTGGAATGTGATATTGCTTTGTTATTAATTTATTTTTATTATTTATTTAATTATTTATTTTTACGGTAATAAAATAAATTTGATATAAATCTAAATAAATAAATAAATTTGTTTTTATTTTTATTTATTTATTTATCTATTTATTTGTGAGGTTAATATGGTGAGTAGGAATATCTATTTTACGAGTTTGGATAATTGGAAATTCAGTGCGGTTTACAGATCTGGAAGAGTCTGAAAATATATTTGACGAAATTAATAAAGATTTTGTGTGTGTGTTCGTAGGTATTGGCCGTGTTTGGAAATTCGAAAATAGCCAAATAAACGGAGCAAATCTTCCTTCCTGAAGCCGTTGCCAGCGCTCTTGATCCCAGGGTCGGGACGCGGGCGGCGGGGTCGGCTGCGTTCCGGTTGTCAGCGCGCCGGTAAAAAGGTCCCGCATATAATTGTGCGCTGTCAGAGTCGTCCGGCTGTTTGGTAAAAGTGTCACCCCCTCCTATTTGGATCGGCTCGGAATGTGATCATCCGAGTGAAATGACGTCATCTCCGGCTGCTTCGAACGCCGAATCCAAGGGACCCAACTTGCATTTCAAATTTTTTTTTTTTTTTTTGAGTCAGCGACACCAAGAAAGTGAACCGGGACTTCTTGAAGGCAGACCGAAGGCATCAGCCGCGCGGCGACCCTATGAATAACACCCCCACCCCACCCACCCCACCCCACCCACCCCACCTCCACCCCCCTACCCCAACCCCCACCCCACCCCCCTAACCCCAACCCCACCCCTACCCCACCCCACCCTACCCCCACCCCACCCACCCACCCCCCTACCCCCCACCCCCCCACACCCCCCAACCCCAACCCCTACCCCTACCCCTACCCCCACCCCACCCCACCCTACCCCACCCCACCCCCACCCCTACCCCCCCACCCCATCCCCACCTACCCCACCTCCACCCCACCCCACCCCCACCCCCACCCCTCGACAGTCACAGGGGGGGGGGGGGGTTAAGCCGCCATCGGGACTAACAGGATTACCGTGTCGGCGGCCGAAGCGATCTGATGTGTTATGGCGACATTAGCGGCGCCATTTGTCCACCAAAATTAGCGGCGCCATTTGTACACCAAAATTGGCTTCCAGGCGACGGCGACGAGGTAGTCCGTGTCCTCTTTGTGGCTGACATGACACGATGGCGTGGGAGTTTGTTTGTCGGTTTGTTTGTCGGTCTAAAGAGGACAGCGAAGGGAATGGGATCGATTGGATGCTTAATGGAAGTCAAGATGAAGAGTCACGATGCTCGGATCAGCTCGGCTAAAATAATATTGGAAATCAAAGACGTTTAAATAAAATATATAGAAGTTAAATACGTCGATAAAATATTTAGAAATCAAAGACGTTTAAATAAAATGTGGAAATCAAAGACATTTAAAAAAATATATGGAAATCAAAGACGTTTAAATTAAATATATTGAAATCAAAGACGTTTAGATAAAATATATGGAATCAAAGACATATGGAAATCAAAGGCAAATAAAATGATATATGAAATCAAAGACATGGAAATCAAAGATGTTTGAATAATATGATATATGGAAATAGACGCTTAAATAAAATGATTTATGGAAATCAAAGACGTTTAAATAAAATATATGGAAATCGGACGTTTAAATAAAATGTGGAAATCAAAGACGTTTAGATAAAATGATATATGGAAATCAAAGACGTTTAAATAAAATGATAAATGGAAATCAAAGACGTTTAAATAAAATATATGGAAATCAAAGACGTTTAAATAAAATGATAAATGGAAATCAAAGACGATATGGAAATCAAAAAATGATATATGGAAATCAAAGACTCAAATAATGATATATGGAAAATGATGATATATGGAAATCAAAGGCGTTTAAAAAATGATATATGGAAATCAAGAAAAGAATGATATATGGAAATCAAAGGCGGTTTAAATAAAATGATATATGGAAATCAAAGGCGTTTAAATAAAATGATATATGGAAATAAATAAAAGATATATGGAAATCAAAGATGTTTAAATAAAATATATGGAAAATCAAAGACGTTAATAAATGGAAATCAAAGACTTTTAAACAAAATCATTAATGGAAATCAAAGACGTTTAGATAAAATATATGGAAATCAAAGACGATTAAACAAAATGATATATGGAAATCAAAGACAAATAAAATGATATGTGGAAATCAAAGACGTTTAAATAAAATATATGGAAATCAAAGACGTTTGAATAAAATATATGGAAATCAAAGACTTTTAAATAAATGATAAATGGAAATCAAAGACGTTTAAATAAAATATATGGAAATCAAAGACGTTTAAATAAAATGATAAATGGAAATCAGACGTTTAAATAAAATATATGGGAATCAAAGACAAATAAAATGAAGGAAATCAAAGACGTTTAAATAAATCATAAATGGAAGTCAAAGGCGTTTGAATAAAATGATAAATGGAAATTAAAAAACGTTTAGATAAAATGATATATGGAAATCAAAGACTTTTAAACAAAATCATAAATGGAAATCAAAGACGTTTGAATAAAATGATAAATGGAAATCAAAGACGTTTAAATAAATTGTATGGAAATCAGACGTTTAAATAAAATGATATATGGAAATCAAAGACGTTTGAATAAAATATATGGAAATCAAAGACGTTTAAATTAAATATATGGAAATCAAAGACAAATAAATGATATATGGAAATCAAAGACGTTTAAATAAAATGATATATGGAAATCAAAGACGTTTAAAAAATTATGTATGGAAATCAAAGTTTAAATAAAATGATAAATGGAAATCAAAGAAGTTTAGATAAAATGATATATGGAAATCAGACGTTTAAATAAAATATATGGAAATCAAAGACGTTTATGTAAAATGATTTATATAAAAATAATATATGGAATCAAGACGTTTAGATAAAATAATAATGGAAATCAAAGACTTTTAAATAAAATGATTTATGTAAATCAAAGTCGTTTAAAAAAAGAAAATAAAATATATGGAAATCAGACGTTTAAATAAAATATATGGAAATCAGACGTTTAAATAAAATATATGGAAATCAAAGACGTTTAAATAAGATATATGGAAATCAAAGACGTTTAAATAAAATGATAAATGGAAATCAGACGTTTAAATAAGATATATGGAAATCAGACATTTAAATAAAATATATGGAAAAGACGTTTAAATAAAATATATGGAAATCAAAGACTTCTAAAAAAAATCATAACTGGAATCAAAGGCGTTTAAATAAATTGATAAATGGAAATCAGACGTTTAAATAAATATATGGGAATCAAATACATATAAAAAATAAAGGAAATCAAAGACGTTTAAATAAATTGATATATGGAAATTAAAGACGTTTAAACATATGTGTAGAGAATGACACCAAAAAAAAAAAAAAAAAAAATGACCCTGAGCAGCGCAGACACACGTGGCCCCCGAGACGGCCGCAGCAGCTCCCCATTTCCCCCAACGAGAGGAAGTCAAGACTCTGCAGGCCACTTTTTCAAGTCAATCAGGCGCGACGAGCGGCACAAGGCTTCCCTCACACGCGCGCGCGAAGCCCACATTTTAACACGATTTCGGGCGTCTTCACGGCCAGATTTACGCGCGAACAGGAAGGTCGCCATTTTGTCAAACTAACACCCCGTAAAGACTCGCCCACCGAGCCACAGGGCTTCCCTTTCACCCTTCCCCTTCGGCCGAGGGGGGGGGAGGCGAGGGGAGGAACGCGGAGAAAGGAACCGAAGGGGAGGGCCGAGGGGAGCGAGCGGGGGATAGAAGTCGCAGATGAGAGGAGGCAGGTCGGCCATGGGGAGCGAGGGCGACCAGCGGCGGGAGGCTAATCAACAGCGCGCCAGGGAGATCAAACTCTTTTTCTCTCCTGCGATAACAGACTGTTGATACACGAGCAGTCATTATACGAGGGTCAACGAAGCTAAAAGGAAAAAAAAAACTATGGGGAAAGAAAAATACAAGCTTCTCCCTTTCACATACTAAAGGCTTCACAGGTCAGATCCCGCCCTTTCACATACTTAAGGTCTCACAGGTCAGAGGTCATCGCAGAGTTTATTTATCTGACCCAGTATTGCACGCCTAAATGACCTGACCAGAAAACCGAGCCAATATAAACAATTAGTCGATGTCGAGGTTGCCAGTGACCTTCGAGCAGGGACTTTGGGAGAGAGAAAAGGGAACAGAGAGATGGATAGAATGACAGAGTGAGAGGGGAAGAGGGAGAGTGATAAAGAGAGTGAAAACGGAATTAAAAGAAAGAGAAAGAGAGAGATATGCAGGGAGGGAGAGAGAGAGAGAAAGGTGTGAATGTGTGAGAAAACTGGAAGTAAGAAGAAATAGAAAGAATAGTGTGAAGGACAATAGTGAAAACATGAGAAAAAGAAATGAGAGGGAGAGGGAGGGAGAAACAACACACAGACAAAGAGAGACAGAGAATGAGAGAGGAGACACAGAGAGGGGCTGAAGAGGAGAGGGATTGAGGGAGGGAGAGAGAGAGAGAGAGAAAGAGGATGGTCGAAATGGAAGAGAAAAAGAAAAGAGAGAGAGGGCGGGGGAGGGAGAGAGAGAGAGAGAGACAGACAGAGACAGATAGATAGAGAGAGAAAGAGAGAGGCAGACAGAAGATAGAAGAGAGAGAGGAGGCAGACAGACAGAGAGACAGATAGACAGAGAGAAAGAGAGAGGCAGACAGACAGATAGAGAGAGAGGCAAAGGCAGACAGACAGACAGGTAGACAAACAGAGACAAATTGGCAGACAGACAAACAGGTACACAGACAACAGACAGACAAATTGGCAACCAGACAGACAGAAAGAAACAGAGCGATAACAACCATCGGAGTATCCATCATCAAAAGTTGATACAAATTTAACTCATTTACACAGAAATAGCAAACGGTCTAAGTAACTCGAAACGTTCCTAGTGGTATCGACTGTTTACTAGCCAAGGCCTTATGCCAATCATAAATTGCAACTTGAATTAGCAGTTGTCATGGATTCCTAGTGCTGGTGGAGATCACGACGCGTTTGTTTGATATATGCGAGCTATAAAAATAACTGCAGGTCTTTTTTAGTTGGCCAAAGTATTTTCTGATTTGAAGTCAAGGTCAGGTAATAATTCCTCGCCTTGTGATTATAGATAGTTGATTGGTCGTTCTGTGGATTTCTTGATATTTTTTCTTGTATTTTTTATTTGTTTTGACTGGAGCCGAAACTGACAGTTCTTAGTTTTTGTAATTTTTTTTCACAGAAGCCCAAGCATGCTTTGTGTCAGAATCCGGCTGGTTAAATGTCAGGAAACGTTCCTTCGGGAAGAGTAAACAATAACATCACTTGAGCATCTCTTTGGAAAGTCCGCGGGCATTTCGTCGCCTCGAGCTCATGCACAGAACGGCCGTTGATGTCGGCCGGCGCCCCCCGACCTGTCAGCGCCCACGTCTGAACGCCCCTCGATGCTCAATCCATTAATTCTGGCCCACTTGGCAGCCCGGCTTTTCCGTCAATCTTCGTGCAATTGACAACGTGCGGAACTCGCTCTCGTAATCCGAAGATGAGTCTCCGCGGCGCCTCCGTCATCGCCGTCGATGCGTTTCACTTACTCTCCATGGCGTCAGTTAGCGAGTGAGTGCGTCCGTGACTGAGGCCATTCAGTGGCGCTCCGCCGAGGCCTCCTGGCGCTGCGACTCCATTAGGGCGGACGCGAGACGGTGATGTGTCTTCGCGACCTCGATTCCAGACGCCGCGCCTTTGTCCGCCGCGAAATATCGACTCCGGCCGTTGTCTCCCTTCGCGGCCCCTTCTGGAGGCGGCGCCTGACGGCCACGGGCGTTGAGCTTCGGTGAGCTTTGAGCAAGGTCTCGAAATATTCCGACCTGGCCACCAAAGCATGGAAATAATTCCCTTTTCGCGATTCATGTAATATACTCTAAGTCCACACTCACGCAAATATAAACAACCATGGAGAAGTATACTAGAAAACTCCCAACTACTCTTCCTTGCTCACATTTCTGTTTGGAGAGAGAGAGAGAGAAAAAAGTCTCAGCTGGATAACCAGACCGTGTGTTCAAGACGCAAGTCATTCATCATGGTATGGGTTGCATCCATCCTCGCCGCCATATATCCACTTCTCCCTCTGCTTCCAAACGGCCTTGATCCCCGCTGTCAGGTCGCGCGGCGTGGAGGGCGAAATCCCCACCGGCGACACGAGTGGAGGTAGGGACGTAGTGCTCCGATGACGGCAGCTTCCTGTCCAGAATCGGAACGGCATAAGGACCCGCGGACTGCCCTTCACATATCCTCGACAGGTCTGGAGAGCTTTTATTCTTTTTCTTTCTTCTTTCTTTCTTTCTCTCTCTCTCTCTCCTCTCTCTCTCTCCTCTCTCTCTCTCTCCTCTCTCTCCTCTCTCTCTCTCTCTCTCTCTCTCTCTCTCTCTCTCTCTCTCTCTCTCTCTCTCTCTCTCTTTATTTTTTTCTTTTCTGACAAGGCAGTAAGAGACTCTGCTTTATCGATATCTACGACTGCTTAAGAATTCCGTGAAGATGTAAGCAGGTCGTTGTCAGTATTTTCAGAGCCTCAGGATATCAGCAAGAAGCACTGCGCACGTCATCAGTGTATTGACAGACGTGGAAGGACAAACACATATCCATCTTTCTTTGCATTTAGATGAATTACCGCTGCTTCTTACTCTCCGTTATTTCGACTTACGGATTATTAACGAACGAGGAGATGCTCCGGTGTTCGCAGGGAGGTAAATATTGGCGGAGGATCGGGAATTTTCATCGACGAAAAGTTTATGAGGTTTTCGACTCTACGGATTCCATCTAAACCGAACGCAGGACCAGACCAATGCCACCCCGCCGTAGTTCGAAGAGCCCGGGACGCGTACAACTATTGGGGGCGGTGGATGCGACGGTATTGTCTTACATCCGACGCAAACGAGGTTCTTCTGAGAATGAATATCGCTGAGATCCATTTGTCGAAGATCCGGACCTAGAGCCTTACGGCAAAAGAATATGCAGCTACTGAAGTTGGAAGATTCTAAAGCCCCGCATAAAATCTGGCAAACAGAACTTTCAGACAGACCCCTTATCAAATCGCAAACGGCGTAACTAACCACCTCACTACTATAAACATATTACCCACCTCATAATCGATATAAGGCTACCCTAAAAGCTAATTCCACATACTATATACCCACATATTATATATTATAATTACCACACCTATAACTATATATAAATATATGTATATATAGTTAATACATACAATAATATACCTATTTAGATATATAACTGTGAATATTGTCTTTTTGGGTTTTTTTGTATATATATATATATACCCTAATCATTAACCTATACAATATCATCATAAAGGTTATGTCATATATATTAATACTACCTATATATAATATATATAGTACTACGCTATACTAAATATACCCACACTATAATAAACCCATATATAACATATTATATATTATATTATTATATATATATAACCCCATAACACATATAGCTACTCACTATCACTCTCACACCATACCTAAATATTATATATATATATATATAATATTATATATATATACTATAGTACATACTATATATATCCGTATACCCTTATATATACTATAGCATTATATAATATAATATATATATATATATATTATATAATATATAATACAAACATCCAACTCCCAACACCAAACCCATCTTACCTCAAATACTAAATATCATCACGCAATATAACTCAAGATACCATACAGTTGCTACTCTTCACTCTATACCTAATACATCCAATCACAATATATTAATTATCTATATTGTATACCCCACTATTATTATCCTATCCCTAATACTACATACCCAACATTACTACAATCACATAAATCATATATATATATGAGTGGAGCTAAATACATACTATAAATAATAAAATACTTCTGCCGATCCAATCTAGATACATTAGAAGCGTCTGTCCAGATCTTATCCGGACTTATAAAAAATCTTCGCAAACTGTCAGCCTCATATATATCATAATATATATATATATATTATATAATATATATATTATATATATATATATATATATATACACACAACATTACTTACTTCAATACATCTCACTCCTATAACACATCATCATACTATCCAACAATATAAATCACATATGTGGCCGTTTAGCTGTGTGTACCACTATAATCCTCGCTGTGTATGTATATATAATCTAAATATATATTATATTATATATATAATATATATATATATATAATTTATATATAATATATTAATTGTTACTATATATATTTATTATATACCTATTAGGGCAAACTATTTTTATGAATAGGCTTATAATACTCACGGAGTATATGTTTTTATCGTACTCGAATATTCGATGTACTGTATATATATATTATATAAATATATAGTCGAATTATTATAGTGAATATTCTCAGATAAATCGGTAGCTATTACCTATACCCTACGGTTAACTCTAACTGGTCACTTGGCATGATATGTCTATTGATATATTCTGAATTTAAGTATACTGGATATAATACTACCTAGTCGATTATCTACGGTATATTATCTATATACATAATATATTGTTATAACTATATACTCATTAGATTAGTATTCATATAGTAAATATTAGATATAGTATTGTTGGCTGTATGGCTTGTAGATAAGTCTGGCTCAAAGAGTGTATATAGTACGAATATGGAATCTGGTCTCATTATAGTACGTAGTGGGTATATTATATAAAGCCATATAATCATATGGCGATACGGATAGTGAGAGGGGTATTTTAGGTGGGAGTGTGGAAAAGGGTAGAGGGTGAGCAGTGAGTGTGAGATAATAGGTGAGGTGATTATCAGATGATTGATAGGTCATAATACATATGTACATATGTACATATATACTATATTTATATGAGGGTAAAGTTAGTAAGGTGGAAGGGGGGAGGAGGGGAGGAGTAGGGGTAGGGATGGATTAGAGATAGTATAGTAGATGGGGGATGAGGGTTAATAGTAGTACTAGGGTTAGTAATATATGGTACATTAGCATACACACAGGTAGAGTGTGATAGGGCGAGAGATGGTAGGAGGTGTCGACTGGGAGAGTAAGAGTGGAGAGCGGGTGCGGTGCGAGAGGGGTCTGGCAGTGAACGAGGGGGAACATGGGGTAGGCATAGGGGTGGTGAATGAGAAGAGGGGTCCGGGCGGTAGACTAATTAGAAGCGCTTGTCATATGAGGAATTGCGCACACAGGGCGCCTCTGAGGATCAGAAGGCGGATGCGCGAGAATATTGTAGAGGTATTGGATATCCGACTCTTGTGGTGTCTTATTGTGAGAGAGTGACGCTGGGAGACGCAGTAGGAGGGCTAATCAGCGAGAAATAGAGGAGGTGTAGGTGGTAAGTGTGGTATAGTGATGATTTATTGGAGTTAATGATTAAGATATTGATGTGGTTAGGGGCAATAGTGGGAGGGTGAGTTTGATGTGGTTTAGGCACGCTCATTTTGTTGGTTATCTTCGAGTCATATATCTTTTTCGATTATTATCATCATCGTGGTTTATCATCGTTATATGTATTTGGAAGCTGATTTGCATAATTATTCGTTAGTAAGTGTATTGGCAGTTAGCCGTTATGAATATTTATCAAGTTATTGTTTATCAATGGTTTTATTTATTTATATTATTAGAGTAATTTTGGTTTGAGGAGGGATTATATAAGGAGAGAAGTGATGGTGGCAATGATTATGGGCATGCGAATCACTCACTATGTGCGATATATAAAATTGAGTGGTATCAATTATTGTTTATAGGTTTATGCATCATGTTTTAGCTGATTATCTATGGATTATTAAACTCTGATTTTTTAATCATTTCTTTCTATTATTTATTATGTTATTTCTTATTATATGTATATCATTATTATTTACTATATTTTTGTTTACCCGATTATTTATTTAATTTATTTATATATTGCATCAATCATACATTATTATTTATCTATAGAGTGCTATATTTAAGTTGTTAGCTTTAGATTGTTATTATCAAATTATCTTTGATTAATTTGGATGTAACTGTTTGGGATTTTGGTAGTGTTTGTAGAATTTATTTTTGTCGTTATTAATTTATATATTATTATTATATAACCTAATATAAATTGTTATGCAATAATCATTATTATTTCATGTATATTATAATTCTTGTTATTTAACTTTTATTTTTTTATTTATTTCTCAGTGGCTAGTCGTGAGCACTATGCTATTTAATCCTTATTAGGAATTATTTGAATTTATTTGATAGTCGATATATCTCATAATCATTCGGGATTATACTGTTGATTATAGGAATATGAAATATTGCAAATGTGGAATTTGATGATATATTGGAATAGGTGTTAGTATTCATTGTAAGATAACTTAATTTAATAAGAATGGATAGCTAATGATGATGAATACGATAATTGGATGAGTATTTTTTTTGGATATATCTATGTAAATAATCCGCATTAATAATGAATTTGCAGATAATAAGAAATGATAGATAAACACGATCAATGATA
Organism: Penaeus vannamei; assembly: GCF_003789085.1. Taxonomy (NCBI): domain Eukaryota; kingdom Metazoa; phylum Arthropoda; class Malacostraca; order Decapoda; family Penaeidae; genus Penaeus; species Penaeus vannamei. The sequence continues at coordinate 1,046,696 of NW_020868581.1, forward strand.
TTGAATTAAGTAGATTAATTATTAATATTATATTCTCATTTATATACTCGAATATTGTGTTGTATATTTATTTGATGTTCATTGCTCTCTACAACAATAATTATAATTCATTAATCGTCTTATGTATGATAATGATTAATAATGTAATCTACTTATGTTGCTATTAATCTTGTTAATTTATTAATATTATGATGATTAATGATATATAATAATTAAGGAGATTTGCAATTGATAATAACAATAGAGGAGTATATAATAATTAATGATAATCAATAAGTAATTAATGTAATAATATAGTATCACATCATAGTATATAATAGTTATTTATAATATATAAGGAATAAAATAAGTGGAATATCAGTAATGATAATAATATACCATAAACAGTAACTCATATGTTAATAAATAATAATTATAAATGGATAATAAATAGGGGTAATAGTATTAATACGATAATAATGTATAATAATTAATATTATAATTATTATTATGTAATATAAGGTTTATTATCTTAATATTATTTATTATTATGGGTTGATTATGGATAAAAGCACAGGTCTATTCTCGATTGTGGGTTTCGTTGTTACCCCAGCTGAATGGGACGAGGAAGGGGTTTGTTTTTGTTAAGGGGTTGTTTGTAAGGGTTGTGGGTTTCTATGATTGAGCGCATAGCTTCGCTGCTAGTGGTGTAGAATGATGTTGGTATGTGTTAAGGAATATATCATTTCTACTCTATTGACACCAAAATATGGCTACAGTCATACACCTTTCGGTTATGATTTTTCTATATGAACTCTGATTATAACATTATCTTTGCTCCTAAACAAGCTAAATAATATCGGATCGCCACCAAAATTTTATTGCTTCCAATTGATCTACGACACACTCTGGTAAAAAAAAAAAAAAATCTATTCATAACCTTTTGAGTTATCCAGCTAATCAAAAAAAAAAAAAAAAAACACAGACTAACTAATTTACTAACTAGCAACGTGACCAAAAACATAACTACTTGGTGGAGGTAATAATGATAACAATGATGATGATAATGATAGAGATAATTATGATGATGATAATGATAGAGATAATTATGATGGATAATGATAGTAAGGTTGATAATGATAAAATAATGAATATAATGATGATAATAATGATAATAGAAATAAGGATAAGAACAACAACAACAATATATTATAATGATAATGATGAAATAATGATAATGAAAATAATAGTGATGGTAATAATATTGATGATCATCATCATCACAATAATAGATATAATAAGAATTATGCTATGATAATGGCAATGATAGGAATAACATTGTTAGATTATGAAGATAATAATTAAAATGACAATAATAATAATGATAATTATATTAATATTCATAAGAATAACATCAACATAATAATGAGAGTATGAATGATGGTAATATTAGTTGTAATGATAATAATACCGATAATGATAATGACAGCAATAATGATGATGACAATGAAAACGAAATTAGTATTGATAATAGTAATTAGGCGGATGAATTTGTTTATGTTATAAATGTCATCATTATCATCATTACTTGGACTATGATTATTGTAATATCATTATAATTGTTGTTATCATTATCGCTATCATTATCTTTATTATTATTGTAGTTGTTATTATTGTTATTTTTTTAATCTTATATCATCTTAACCACAATTATAACAACCTTGATTATTATGATTATTATTCTCATTATTATCATTATCATTATCGTCATTATCATTATCATCATTATAATCATTATCATTTGTTTTACCATTATCATTATCATTATTACTGTTACTGTTATTATTGTTATTATCATAATTATTATTATTTTCATTATCATTATTATTGTACCATTATTATTTATATTATTATTATCATCATCATAAGTTATTTACTATTATTGTTATCATATCAACATTATTACTATCATAGTTGTTATCATTATCATAATCACTATATTATATTACTATCATTATTCCACAATTTTAAATCATTATTATTAACCACTATCACTATCATTGTTATTATCATTATCATCACCATTATAATTATCATCATTATTATCATTATCATTATTATTATCATTATCATTGTGGCTGTTGTTATTACCATCATAACCACCATTATCATCAATTATATCATTACTAAGATTTTATTATTGCAAGTACTAATAACAGTCGTTTTATTCCTGACATTTCACTGACATAAAATTTTCCTCTACTATGAAAATTAGGAAGATAACATCATAACATAATAGTAAGATCACCATTACATTATATTATTATCATTAATAGTAAGATCACCATTACTATCATTATCACTCTACTATTAACTAGCACTGTTGATACTATTAACCGTAACACACACACACGTACGCACACACGTACAGTACATACATACATATATGTGCGTGAGTGAGTGGCTGAGAGCTCGCGCGTGTGTGTTTACAACGTGATATGTAAAAGATAAGGCTAAAATGTTGGTCTTCGGAGCGTGTGTGTGTGTGTGTGTGTGTGTGTGTGTGTGTGTGTGCGTGTGTGCGTTTAGGGCGGCAGAGCAAATGACCGCTGTATGAACTTGATCCGTAAACTGCTGATGTTGTGACGTAAGGCCGTTTGCTTGAGTAAACAGGTCAAAGCAATCAGACAAGGGAGCTTTTTTTTTTTTAAAGATCGTTCGCCGGTTTATGTTTTTGAGTTTGTTTGTGTTTGTTTTCAAGATTTTTTTTTTTTTTTTTTTTTTTTTTTTTTTTTTTGGCCTGTGTGTGTTTTTGTTTCTGTTTTTTCTTCTCTCTCTCTCGTTGATTATTTTATTTAGCTCCTCTCTCTTTTTTCTTTTGTCTTTATCTCTCTTTTTTTTTTCTCTCTCGCTTTCTACTCTCAGTCAGTACATTCATAAGATTAAGAAGATTTTATACGTCATCACCGCCCCTCTTCGATCAAATATCAGAAGAGGAAATAAGTGTCTAGACGATATTTAGCATCAAGATGTGTCGCCAATATGTGCTTAACCCCCTAACCATGTGCTAATTTGGAATCGAATCTTAAATCGCCAGTATTTTTATCTTAATACAAATATACAGGGACAGTTTCGGATGCCAAGAGAGTACGAATTGATGAAAAAAGTGAAATTTCTCGTTTCGCCAAAAGCAAATAACATGAATAATGAAAAAAATAATAATAATAAAAATACGAGACCTCCAAGCTACCAGGAAAGAGCAAATAAGTCGCAGAAGGGAGAGAGGGAGAGAGGGAGAGAGGGAGAGGGCGGAGCAGAAAGACGGAAGAGCAAGCACCGAGTGTGTAGCCACCTTGGCCCACCCACAGCTACTGTCAACGGGACCCTTAGCTGAGTGATTCATGGCCCTGGGGAGAAGGCGGCACCAGTAAACAGCGAGCAGCGCCAACAGCATCCCCGTTATCTACACCAACAATAATCCCCAACTTCGTCAACATCGATGCATCCAACACCTGATTAATCTATTAAGATAACATCGAAAGCGGGGCATCTCCCGGCTAAGTGTCTACGAGTTATTGTGATATAAGTTTTGTGATGATCTGTATTTCGGCAATGATAAATGGTTGTGGGTGATCGGTTTTCAAGCTCTGGTTCTCTCTCTTTCTTTCTCTCTCTCTCTCTCTCTCTCTCTCTCTCTCTCTCTCTCTCTCTCTCTCTCTCTCTCTCTCTCATCTCTCTCTCTCTCTCTCTCTCTCTCTCTCTCTCTCTCTCTCTCTCTCTCTCTCTCTCTCTCTCTCTCTCTCTCTCTCTCTCTCTCTCTCTCTCTCTCTCTCTCTCTCTGTCTATCTGTCTCCTTCTCTCTTCTC